>CAJNJA010014733.1:0-12071 GCA_905231915.1 Symbiodinium necroappetens | reverse complement strand
CGAGATTGATGAACAATGTTCGAAAAGGTACAAAAAATACACACGAAACCAGGAACAGTTGCCGCTTTCAATAACTACGGAAAAAAAGTGCTGTAAATACCTGCATTTCCGACCACAAAAAAACCAAAAAATAAGAGGTCTGGGCGTCGCACCGGGGGGGGACACCCTACTACTACTTCTTCTTCTTCTTCAATGCGCAAACGTCCGAAGGCGTCCCCGCGTGGCTATGTGTGTCTACTTGTCTACGACAAGGAAGGAAATAAATGGAGGAGCTTCGATGCTCTGTTGTGCGATCGTCGCACTCAGCATTAACACAAAAACGTGCAGTGCCTCACCCGGGCCGGTAGCCCCTATAAGCAGTGAGGAATTGGGGAAAGTGCTGGAAAGACCAACTGAAACTGGGAAATAGAAGCAAGCTGTACACAAGGTATTTCTGCTTCTAGCAGCGAAAAGTTGCGGAACAGCTGTTCAGAAAACGACATGAAAGAAAAGTTTACAGCTCTCTCAGATATGTGTCGATCATTCTAGACGATCTGGGCAGGCGGAGTTGTACCTGGAGCAGAGCTTATGATGTCCTTCATGCCGTAATGCCGCAAGGATCCGCGACTGCCGCATCTGACATCCATGTATGTACCTCCTTTTGTTCTGCACCGCTTCGGTATGCATGTCCCCTGCTATCCGGCATCTGCAGAAAGAAAAACAACTAAAGAAAGCATCGGTTCGTTACAGAAGCTTCATACCCAATTCCTCGAGGCGATGCTTGTCAGAATCCTTCAACCATTCAGAATTTCGAACTTGGTATGAGCCCAACAAGAATCGATCACCACGCCATGGTAAGACAGCATGTTTTCGCCTTGCCCAAAACGAAGTGTAGGGCAGGGTGATCGGCTTTATGCTGCCTATCAGGCCTTCGCAGTCGAGCTTGAAAGAGCCTTGCTTGTCAGCAACGAACAGTTCGCCGCCTGTAAAGCTGCTGAGTGGCACCAGAATGTTCTCAACTTTCGAGTGGTTATGAGGATCCGAATGTACACCTGAGGGAACGTTCAACGCCATGAAAACTGTGCTGTAGTGTCCCTGCGGATGAAGCGTATGTAGTAGGCGACACAGCAATTTGACAACGTTCGGGAAATGCCCGCAGCTTGTTGTAAGACCAATATTTCCCCCATGTACCCATGCTCCAAGGTGAATCGCTCTGGCCTCTGTGGTTGTCGTGATTTGAGGGGATTGATGTCTCTTGGTAACAACCGTGGGAAGAAAATCAAACAGTCGTCGTAGCTGTCTGAATGTTACTCTTCCTGACATCAGCCATGAGCATGCTAGGGCATCTGGAGAGTTCGAGGGGTTAATATCATAAACATTGCTGGGCGGATCGAAGTCAATGCCGGCGTCTTCCTCATCAATGGGCTGGCTGAGAACTGAAATGACACGTTCATTATGTTCCGAATCTTGGTCCAGCTCATTGGTATGGGGAGCCAGAGTCAATGGTGGGGATGATGCTGATGCTTGCCTCGCAAAGACCTCCCGAAACGATAATTGTTTGTATTCTGTCCTGTCCTCAGTCCTGCTCAGACTGTGTGCACGGCTGCGGCTGCGGTCCTGCTGTGTGTGCCTCCGCCCTGTCCTTGAAGAAGGGTTGACCTGGCGAGGATCAAGAGGCTCTGGAGGGCGCGCAGGATCCGCGTGTAGGCCGGATGAGTCCTGCCCTCGAGCACTTCCGGCAACAGAATGAGCATGATCGCCTCCATCATCAGAGGCATCCAGATCAATTAGAGCATGGCCTGAGGTGTGTAGTCGCCTACCCCAGACTTGTGTGGAGGACATGTTATGAGCCCAACGTTCTCGGCAGTCCCTGTGAAGCACAGACTGTCAAAGCGGCAGATCATAAAGACATAGACAAAGAGAACTTTGGCATGGTCAAGACTCGTTGTGACGCTGAGCACTACATGCGGCGGCACAGGTCGTGGTAGAACGTCAGCAGCGCGCTCTCGATGTCAATGACTATATTGGGACCTGAGCATAAATCCGCACTGTAAGTCGGGGGGAGTGGATTGCACTGGAAGAAATGAGAGGTGTGAAACCTGTTTCGATAAGCCCGAGTCTGTGTCATCTTAGTGCTGTGTTTCGGTCATCCGAGTGCAAGAGCTGAGCTGTACAATCCGCGGATCTTACCTCTCAAAACGGAAGGCGCCTTGAGCTTCCTGAAAAGAAGGGTTTCTCGATCCTCCTGCGTGCTTCGGATTACATGGTAGCGGAGCCAGGGTGACGACCTTGGCCCGCTGACCGCACAGGATTGTTTGGGGGGACGCCCCCGGAGCCGGACACCCTGGACGTGTCCGATTACAAGATTCTCCGGCCGGTGACGGGGATTCCTTCGGGACTTTGCGAGCTTCGAGCGCTACTACTAGTTTTCCTTCAGGCCTGGAATCTTCGAACCAGGCGCTTTTAACGAGGCACCTTCAGCCTCGGAGTTTTGGCTGGCTGGGTCTTCCCTGAACTTTGGAGCCCTGGCCTGTGACGTACCAGTGCAGCTGGGAAGTTTTCTGGTGTTTGTGTGCGGGAAAGTGGAAGTGAGTGAGCCCAAGCAACTGCATCAAAGATGGCTACGGATGCAGCTTCAGCCACGACAGGCCCCCGGTCTCCGACGAATCGAGGACCTACTTCTCCAGTGCGGACCAGGTCCTGATGGCCTCGATGGTTCTGCTGGTGGAGCCAGGAAGTACAGCGACTACAGAATGGAGAGCGCTCCAGTCTGGGACGGCGAGCGGCCAGAGTCTGAGTACCGGGAGTACGTTCGGAAGCTGAAGCTGTGGTTGATTGAGGCGCGTGAGCGCCTTCCTTCGTCTTTGATTGGCAAGGGCATCCTGGATGCTATACCTTACGCCAGCCGTTTGTCCTCCGTGGTGGCACATTTATCAGTTGAGGATATAACCGCGGAGAATGGCTGGAAAGAAGTGGTCAAGTGCAGCGAGGAGGCCCATGACTACCTCAAAGTGGCAAAGCTGGAACAGGCCTTTAATGCTGCCATCTTTGGTGGCAGGAGGAAGGCCGGGCAGACCATCACCGGCTACTTGGCCACGAAGAAAGCAGCCTTTGCAGAGTTACGGAAGCAAGGCCTGGACTTGCTGGAGAATGAAGCAGGCCAACACCTGCTTGGCCACCTGGTGATGAGGCAGGGTGGCTTCAGCCAGGATGAGCAACAGCGCATCCGGGTGCTGACGGATGGCTCTGTGGACTTCAGGAAGGTGGAGCTGGCGATCCGGAAGGTCTTTGCCGACTCGATCGATGACGCCGGTTTGTATAAGGGTCGTTCCTCCTACTGGGGTGAGTTCGGTGAACCTTCTGAGGAGGATTTCTATGACTACGGCGAGCAGGCCTCCTACGGCGACCAGACCTACTACGGGCACTCGCTGTACCCGGACGACCCGGACTTCACCTTGGACCTTGACCCGTTCGAGGATCTGCTTGAGGTTGATGACGGTGGCTCAGTTTTCCTTTGTCTCGATGAGCCTCTTCCCCAGATGCTGGATGAAGATGAAGCTGTGGCCTACACGGGCGAGCCTATGTGTTCGGCGAGGTTGGTGGCCGATGGAACGCAAAGGGCAAGGGGAAAGGCAAGTTCAAGGGCAAGGGAAAGGGCAAAGCAAAAGGCAAGGAGCGTGGAAGCTCCTCGGACAAGGGGTTCGGCATCTATGGCTAGAATCTATGGAACCTATGCCGACCATCGCCGAGCTCTTCAAGATGCCCGGACGAGCCGTGGTTTTGGAAATGGGAAAGGGCATGGTGGCGACCACCATAGGCCCCGAGCTTCTCTGCAGGAGATCCAAAACCGCAGCAGATGCCACAACTGCCGACAGCTTGGGCATTGGTCCAAGGACTGCCCGCAACGACGCAGAGCACCAGTTCCTCCGAGCCCCCGCGGAACCTCGAGCACTGGAAGTCAACCTGGTGGCCGTTCCGGGACTCCCTCGACCAACCTCTTCTTTGTTGGCAGCCCTTCCTGGAGCCAGGACGACAGTGGCTCAGAGTTCTGGTGCGCAGCTGGAAGTGACAATGTGTCAGGTTTCACGGGATTTTCCATGGACTCAAGTCAGATGAGTGAACCTGGTGTGCCAGCAAGTGCCTCGCCGATCCCAGCGCAATCGTCGCTGGCGAAGGAGAGTTTCTTTGAAGAGCAGTTTGCGACCCCGTCGGAATACATGCTGACTCTCTTGTCTTTCACGTTTGCCTCTTGCGAGACCGAGTCCTCGGGTACCGCCCTAGTGGATACTGCTGCTCAACATGGCCTAATCGGAAGTGACACCCTGGCTAGGCACGACCAATATCTTCAAGAACGTTTTCATCTTCGGGTTCAGTACTCAGATGAGCAGGGTGGCACTGTTCGAGGGGTATGTGGCTCTGAAGAAGTTACTCGTGTGGCCTACATTCCGATCGGTCTTGGGGGTCGATGTGGTATACTACGGGTCCAAGTTGTTCCTGGATGGGTTCCGTGTTTGATTCCTGCATATTTTCTGGAGCAGCAGGGGGCTGTGATTGACATGTGAGGGCTCATGATTGCATACACCAGGCTGTCTGTTGTGCAATCGATGAACCGCCGTAGCTCTGGACATGTGGCAGTTTCGTTGTGCGAGTTCGGACAAGGATGGTATGTTCCTGCAACGTATGACTTTCTCAAGAGTGAGATCTGGAAGGTGAAAGGACCGTTCCTGAAGCCCTCCTCCGAGCTCTGTGTATCCCTGCTTGATGGAAACCAGCAGGAAATCCTTATGCCTTCGGCGGTGGAGGCGATGCGTCTTGCGCTTGTTCTATGTGCTGGCTACGCTGGAGCGAGGTGCCTTCGAGACCATCATGATGCAGCCCCAGCTTCGTCGAGTTCGACGTTTAGCACAGCAACGAGAAGCATACGAGAAGAAGGCGCTACTGCTGCAGCAGCGCGAACAAGCGCTCTTGGCAGAAGCTGGAGAACGAGCCAGCTTTCAGCCTCAACGACGTGTCCTTCAAGCCGAAGATCATGCCGAGCAGCTGCGTCCCAAGGTGGAGCACCGTGGCAGGAGCAAGTTCTTGACTCCGGTCCTGAGGTCGGACCCCAATTGCAGCCACGTGGACACCAAGCATGGCTGCAACTCGGAATGGGCATGGACAAAGTGTGTTCGATGCAATGCGGTGGAACAAGTTCCAAAGATGGACCTCGGCGAGATGAGCAAGTGGAACTCGATCATGATTTTCCAGCCGCCGAACTACAAGACGCCCACCGAGAAGAAGCTCGAGAAAGCCTCCGAGCGCGAGAAGAAGAAGGACAGACAACCCGGGACTCCTATGCCGAGTTTCGCGGCGAGCTCCTGGATGCCACCTGTGCTTATGGGTCAGCTGTCGATGCGCTCGGGCAGCCAGGGCAAAGCCATGGATGTGGACCAAGCTCCTGTGCAGATGGGCATTGCCACCCCCGACTCCAACGAGCCCCCGATCTCCGAGATCGATGTGGACGAGCAGGACCTCTGGTTACGGGAGGGGGCCGAGATGGTGATGCCCGGTCCTTCGCAGAAGTGCAAGATGTGCCATGGCCTGGTGCACCTGATGAAGAAGGACGACCAGTTTGTCTGGGGTTGCCTGGGCGGTTCAACGACGTGTCCCCACAAGTGGCTGGACAACAGCATGCCGCTTGTGCCTGGGGGGTCAGAAGACGCCGCTTGTGGAATGTATGCATCGCGGCCGGAAGGCACTTCGGTGCCCAACGTGCGACGACCTGACCCTGGAGGTGGAGTGGCCGCAAGTGATGCGAGAATTCGAAGCGAGAGGTGGATACCAAGTTCCTCTTGCGAATCAGGAGTTGCTGGTGACGGCCGGGCCAATGTCATGATTGGCTGGCTTGGTGATAAAAGTGTGCAAGATCAGCTGGGGAATGTGTCTGAGATCCTCGGCCTAGTCAACCCGAGCAACTCTGTGGCTCACTGGTGCTACGGGCGCTATGTGCATGGCAAGGCACCTGTGAGAAGCCGGTCTTTCTTTGGAACCCGGCTAGTGGCGACCTGTCCTCAACCTGGTCGCTGGAACATTGTCGACATTGACAAACTTTTCGATATCATCAAGCAACACTTGACAGTCAATGTCCTGAGGCAAGAAACGTCGTTGACTGAGGATCTCCTTCCGCTGGCTCATGCCCAAGTTCAGGTCATCGACAGAGGGCGTAGGCACCGGTCGCCTGATCAGAGGTGCTGTTGGCTTGCCAGGGTGCTCCCGGCCTCGTCTGGTTGCCAGCACTAGAGACTCAAAAGGCTCGGTCTCCTGCTTGGATGAAGAAAGACCTTCTTCCCACAGCTCAAAGTAATTGAGCGAACCACTCAGGGATCTATCCAGAGCCTCAGAGAGTTGCTTCTTGGCGGCTTTATCCAGGGTCACCTCATAGCCATCATGCTCCATTTCATTGAGGTACGTTACAGAGTCATCGGTGAACTCCTGGATCACCAAGGCATTCATTTCCATGCCCAGGTCATAGTCGTGGAGGCCGCCGTTGGGAATGGTGTCCGGCACCTGTGGAAGGACTACTATGGTCAGGCGATGTACATCTCTCTGAAACCTGCCGAGGCTTTGTTGCCTCAGATCGGGCCAGGTCACCGCACCTCGCGTTGGACAATCGTGAAGGTTGGTTTCAAGGATTGGCGGTGGTTGGAAAAGGGAGCTACTGGGAAGTGGCACCCCGAAGCCCGGAAACATCAAGCGGTGATTGTCCTCTACTACTGGCCAGAACCGCCTGACAGCGCTACGTATGTGGCTTCCTATGATCTCACTGATCGTGAGAAAGCTGAGGTGCTTCGATGCCACACCAATCTTGGGCATCCCAACAACCGGGAGTTCATCCGTGTGTTGAAGTCCGCTGGCACCCGGCATGATATCCTACAGTATGTGGCCCGAGAGTTTCAGTGTCCTGGGTGTGTCCAGGAGAAGCGGCCTCCCACGAGACTTCCCTCAGCAACGCCCCGGGTGTACGATTTTAACGTCATCTTGGGAGTGGACGTCCTCTTTGTGCACGGGGCCTCCCACCGAGCAGAACATCCGGTTCTCAATATTACATGTCTCGGGACGTTGTACAGCACCTTTGGTGTGATCGATGCCCGCAAGCGGTCTTCTGAGCTGACCTGGAAGGCCTTCATGACTTTGTGGCTCAGGGTGTTTGGGCCACCAGCTTGCGTCTTGTTTGACGAGGGGAATGAGTTTGTGGGAAAGGTGTTCCAAGAAGGCCTGGAACAGCACGGCATCCGCCCGATCGAGATCAACCGGCAGTCGCCTTTCGAATTGGGCACAGTGGAGCGCCGTGGTGGAATGTTCAAAGAAGCCTACTACCGGTCACGTGAACTACGACAACCACTTGACTTTGCAGAGACGGAGATGCTGGTCTATGAAGTCAGCTGGGCCATTCAGACCTTGACCAACCGGTCTGGGTACAGTCCGGCCCAACGAGTTTTCGGCCGTCAACCTCGAACCACGTTGGATGCTCTCTCCGATGGTGGCGAATTCGAGCTGAGCCCCACCACTGACTCAGCATGGCAGCGAGCTCATGAGTTCCGTATGGCTGCGCGCAAGGCATTGATTGAACTGGATGCCAAGGCCCGTGTGAGACGTGCCAAGTTGGCCCGTCCTCGCCAGGAGATCAACAAGCTTAAGTTCGATGAAGGTGAGCCGGTCCTGGTGTGGAAGATGGGTCGCCGCGGGAGCACAGCCAAAGTCGGACTGTGCTGGGTGATACTCCAGAATGGTCACACGGTCTGGGTGACTCGACGTGGTGAGCTCTGGAAATGCACGTGGCCCAGGTTTTCAAGATGAGCAATGCGGACAAAGATGGCCTGGAAGCTGTTCCCGAGGAGTTTCTACAGGCTAAGGCCAGGCTGAAGTATGATTCTGAGAGGCTGATGTTCAAGGATGTGAGTCAGGAACTGGACCTTGTCGATGATGAGGTTTCTGCCGTGAAAGATGAGATCTTGTCTGAAGGTGAGCCGGGCAATGCAGTTGGTGATGATGAAAGAGAACCAGAAGTATCCGCAGAAATCCCAGTTCCGGATTCCGTGGTCCCCATTATTATTGAGTCTAGCTCCAGTTCGGGGGGTTCGTCATCTACTTCGTCTAGCTCCAGTTCGGGGGGTTCGTCTGGTGTGCCTTCGGGCGCTATGACACCTGAGTCGTCGTCATCAAGTTCCACGTCCACTACTCCAAGGGCACCTTCAGGACAGGCGGAGTGGCCCCCAGCAGGCAGTGGCACCATCCTCAAGAAGTGGATCCGCTATGACAGAGGTGCCAACCGTTACCGGACGTCAAACAGTCAGGGGCCAATGTGGAGTGATGTCGTTCAGAGAATTACCGTTGACAATGAGACAGGCCGAGTCATCAAAAGGGAGGACATTCGAGGCAATGAAGCCTCACGTGACCTCCACAAGCCCTTGCCGAAGAAGCTGAAGTCTATCAAGACAGTGCTGGTGTACAAGAAAGTTGTGGGTCATCCTGATCCTGGAGTTCTGCTGTCGGATCCAGACAGGCCTGAGTTGGATGATGAGCCTGTGCCAGAGGATGCGCGCCTGATTGATAGGCGTGTCAAGCGAACTCTGGATGATCCGGCCGGTGAAGAAGGCTCTGCTCCTCAACGTTCCAAAGTCTTCGGCGTTTGGATGGCTGATGTCCAGACTGAGTTTGGTGACCGTTCAAAGCATGTTGCTGTTGCCAATGCCCGGGACCTCAAGCTGTTCAGTCGAGTTCTAGAGCGTGACATGGTGTTTGAGCATGCTCAGATCTATGGCTCCCATGTGTACTTGACCAAGAAAAGTGGCAAGGAATTGAATGAGAAGAACTTCACCAAGCAGGAGCAGGAGCTCTTCAACGAGGCCAAACTCAAGGAGATTAACACCCTTGAACAAGGGAACTCGATCAGGTTCATCACAGACCCTGACGAGGTGCAGCGAGTCAAGAAAGAACTGGGGCATCGCATCATGCCGTCTAGGTTCGTCCTCACAAAGAAATCCCAGGAGCTGGGGGAGGCTTGGAAAGCCAAGGCCCGTTGGATATTGTTGGGCCATCGTGACCCCGACGCTCTGGAAGTTGAGCGTTTCAGTCCTACCCCATCGGGGCCCACGGTGCATCTGGCTTTTCAATTGATTGCGTCGCAGCGTTTTGGCCTGGAAATTATGGACGTCACCAGTGCCTTTGGTCAGAGTGACGCTGAGGTCCGAAAGCAAGGACCCCTCTACGCCAGCATGCCGACTACGGGGATTCCTGGAAAAGAGCAATGGATGTTGGTGGAGATTTTGACTGCCATCTATGGATTGGTGAACGCGCCAGCCACGTGGCGCCGTACTGTCCGTAAGGTCCTGTTGTCCCTTGGCTACTCGGAATCCATTTACGATCCATGTTTGTTTATCCTTCACTACAATGCGGAGGAGCGAGCACAGGGCGCCTCCCTTGGATGCGCCGGCCTGGTCTTGTTGGACGTGGATGATTTTGCCCAGGGCGGAGGTGCTCGCCACAAGCAATTGATGCTGAAACTAAAAGACCGCTTCCGGCTTGGAAAGTGGGGGAAGTTTGCTGTGGATTGGGAAGGAGTCCCGACCAGATGTGGCCGGTGCCTGCTCAATGGCGATGTCGTGGGGCAGTGGCCGCCCCCGGATCAAGCACGTCAAGGCAGTCAATAAAACCATTGCTGAGCTCAAGAAGACGAGCGACTGCTACCTGCGGATCATGCCGATTGACCTGTCAGAGGGCATGTGGATGGCGGTCAGCGATGCTTCGGTGGCCAATGACTCCGAAAAGTCTCAAGGTGGCTTTGTCGTGGCCTTTGCTGAGAAGACCATCAAGGACGGCAAGTTGGCTATGTTCAGCATAAACTGCTGGCGATCACATCGACTCAAGAGAGTCGTCAAGGCTTCACTGGGTTCTGAAGCTCTGGCCATGGACGATGGACTTGCAGAGCTGGAGTGGCTTCGGGCGATGTTTGCTGAATCATGCGTGGCAAACTCTACGATATGCGATGGAAGCCGTTTTGGACCAGGCCTGGACTCAATCATGATTGTGCGCCAGCAGGACGATGCTGAAAGCATCCTTGTGACGGATGCCAGAGCTCTCTACGATCCTTGTCACCGACGAAGTGGAGCTGCCGGCCTATGCCGTCGAGCCCAAATTGATGTAGCCGTGCTAGCAGCTTCAGCTCAAACGCTTCAGGCACTTGTTTTCTGGGTTCCCGGCACTTTTATGTTAGCTGACTGCTTGACAAAGCGGGTTGGTAATGCATCACTTATGAGAAAGGTGATGCTTTCAGGGCAATACGCCCTTCAGCCGGGGCCTCTGAAGATCCTACTCGACTCAGCCTCGGATGCACCCCCTGGTGGATGTGAAACCTGTTTCGATAAGCCCGAGTCTGTGTCATCTTAGTGCTGTGTTTCGGTCATCCGAGTGCAAGAGCTGAGCTGTACAATCCGCGGATCTTACCTCTCAAAACGGAAGGCGCCTTGAGCTTCCTGAAAAGAAGGGTTTCTCGATCCTCCTGCGTGCTTCGGATTACAAGAGGAGTTGTCATCTTGACCAAATCTTTTGCATCTGACGACTGCATATAACGTCTTGCGCATCTCCTTTACCCCGGAGATGCAGTCCATCTAGAGCGCAGGTGCTCAGGCTTGGAGATTTTCGCCATAGGCATCGCTATGGCGACTTGCTGAAATCCAGTGTGCGGACATCTACGCAAGCTGTTGCCCGGACCGATAGTCCCTATAAGCAGCAACAGCTAGCCATAGTAGGCCTGGTTCTCCTTTTGCACCGTGTTCGCCAAGTTGGAGCGCGCTGGGCGTTCCGGGCGCAGTGACATTCCAACCAACTGCGTGACGCTGAGGCTTGTGAGCAGAGCCAGGTGCTCACGGATTTGTTGGCTGGCGTCACCATTGATGCAAAGCTGCAGGCTGAACATGAGGACATGTCCCGTCATCTTCTCCGTGAGATCTCTGCTGGGACGAAACCGCATCACTGCTCCCGGAATGGCCGTCAAAGTTTGCATGGCTTCGAAGATGGCCGCAAGCTTTTCAAAGGCCACATGCCCACGTTCCGTGTCAGGGACGAGGCGCTCGTTGGTCGGATCCCACTTGACGTAGGCCCAATCTCGCGTTTCCGGCTCATACCATCCCAGATTCTTCAGCACCTTCTGGAACTCCTCGGATTCCGGAAGTGCAACCAGCCTGGCCTGCAGCTCCTCGAAGAGAGCTCGGATGAGGAAAACCCTCATCGGCTGCTGTGGCTGCTGAGGGGATTTCTCCTTGAGTTCTCTCCATTTCTGCTGCATCGTAAACAGTGCTGGCACAACAGTGGCCTTCATGTCCAGCTTCATGAACATGACCCAAGTGAGTTCGGCACGAAGTCCTGCCAAGAAATCCTCATGACGTAGTAGCAGCTTCTGCATGGAGAATAGATCTGCCCTGAGCTGTTTTACCTCGTTTTCGAGGTCCTTCTTCGACTTGTCTGCCGAGGCCCAGGGGTCCCATTCTTGGTCTGCCGTTCGTCGCCGCGGCGTTGTCTCCGCAGCTTGACGCTTGCCGCCTCCTCGACGACCAGAGCTCTGGCCGTATCCTTGTCCTTTTCCCCAGTCGTGCCTGGCAGCCTTCCTTTGTCTGTCATCATGGCCTCTATCGGCCTCCTCAGACGGAGGGGCCGTGGAGAGTTGGCTGGAGTCTGGCGCTCGTCCAGCAACCGCTGGCCAATAGCGATCAAAGAAGCCTTGCTCCAAAGCTTCCGTGTTCTTCATCTCGTCATCCGGGGCCAAAGGTGGCGCTGAGAAAGCCATATTCACCGGCGCCGCGATTAGGACAAGGGGAGGCTTGGGCAGCTTGCTTCAGCAACTGTGTGGTTCAGCCGCGACACGTGCATTTGCGCATGCCGGCGGTTTAGATTGAACCACAATCATGTAGACGTTTCTACGATGTCCATCGTGAAATGTGATTGATTCTGCGGGCTTGCCATCATCTGTGAGACACCATGAGGCTCCGCCCAACTACTACTACTACTACTACTACTACTACTACTACTGCTACTGAAGGAAGCGTAAAACGTACGCG
>CAJNJA010014732.1:0-11630 GCA_905231915.1 Symbiodinium necroappetens | reverse complement strand
AATGGGCCTGTAACCAGACCACACTCTCGTCTGCTACTATCCATATGTGCTCCTCATGTAACGCAACTTTGGGGTTCAAGATGAGTCAAGGTCTCAAGAGTTCAAGGCTCAAGTATCTTGTAGCATAGCAAAGTGTTGCATTCCCACGATCCATTGAGTCGAGCTTTCCTGCAGTTGCAAAGATACTTGCTTGGACGAACCAAGCGAGGCAAACTTGGAAGGGGAAATGGTAGATCTTTAGGGGGGGGTGCTATATGGTATATGTACATACATACATGTGTATCATATAGACACATATATATATATACACACATATATATAAATATACATATCTACATATATATATATATGTATATATATGCACATGTACATGCAGACATATGCATGTATGTGCACATACACATATATATATATATGTATACCTATATATACATACATAGATGTAGAGATGTAGAGATGTATGTATGTATGTATGTATGTATGTACGTATGTATGTGTATATCTATATATATGTATGTACACATACATGTATAGATCTATATCTGTACATGCATGTGTATATATATATATATGTATGAGAGAGAGATACCCAACATTGTCACGATTGTGTTGTCATGATGATGATTATTATTACACTTATCCCTAAACATAAATCTAAACTATATGTTGCACACGATGTATTACATCGTATGTGTTTCGCATATTTTGTTGTGAGCTCTTGCATGCTCTATTGCAAATACGTTTTAGGCTAGATATGGTGTTGCATACTTGATTTGTACTATAGGAATGCAGTATGCTATTGTATAACCTATGTTGGGATATACATAGTATAATTTGTCGCATATACGTATATGTATACGCACCTCATCTGTATATGTATATATATCTCTTGTTTTGCTAGATCTTCATGGTTTTCTATCTGATGTCATGCGTTAAACATTGTTGTTAAACAGTCTGTGTTTGCTCTATTCTATAGTTTACATTTCTACTCTAGTCTACTATAGAAAACTTTCGCTTTGGATGTTGTATGCTGGAGTATGGGTAACTGCACCTTGAACAGAAGATGCTGCAGAAAAGGCGGCCCTGGACCCAAGCTCTCCAGCCAGAAGGCTTCATCCCTAAAAGATCCGGGGCCCGGATAGATCCCTGAGAGACCTAGGATCCTGCTCATACGAAACCCCTGAAACAGTTTTCCCCCTGCCCCTGATTTTTTCTAAACCGACTCGCAGATTGTTTTCAGGTTTGGTTTTCGGGTGCTGGGCTGCAGGACAGCCCGGAAGGCTGATTTCTGCAGCCTACATCCTGGAAGCCGATACTCCGAACCCCTAAACCCTAAAACGCTAAACCCTACACTCTTAACCCTTAAACCCTAAACCCCAAACTACGGCAAGCAACAACATCTAAAGCAAGCAGAAAACCCCGAAGCCCCTTCAGATATGCATGCAGAACCCACTGACAAGGTCGCCATGGGAATGGACTGCCGCATGGAGCCCAAGGCCCCCCAACGCTCCGGATTTCCGAGACGGTCTGAGTTTGGGGTTTATTGGGTGTTGGGGTCTCGGGGTTTAGAGGGGTTTCGGCTCTGGGGGTTTGAGGGGGTTCAGTCTGGCTTCGGGGTCAGAGCTCGGGCCCAAGTCCAGCGAGGAGCTGATGGGGGCTGCTCTGGCTTCCGATTCGTTGTGTGGCCCAGAGTGCACCCTGGAGGACCCTCCATGATGGGTCCCGAATAGCATTCTCCGCAGCCCTTCTTGCATGGGCCGTTATGCCATAAATCGTGAGTTTTTTCGGCTTCAGGCGGTCCTTGAGGTGTTCGAAGTGTTTTGCAAGAACCTCGCACAGAGCACGCCGTGGAGAAGGTCGCTGCCGTTGCCGTCAACCAGACCTGCAACGCTACGATCCGAGAACGAAACAGCTCTGTCATCTCCAGCAGATGGTATGATTATCGTACATGGCACCCTGGTTTTCTTTCTGCAGATGCCGCTTGCTGACACTGTCATTGCCTCGGTTCGCATGCCTGACGAAGAGGGCGCTTGGGTTTGTCCTGGCTCCGGATTCTCAAGATCGCAAATGACCCGGCCAGTGCAGGCTCACATCGCCGAGTGCCACTCTGGCACCTGCTCTATTCTATTCATATAGTCTGCTCTTGCTCCGTGGATTCTTTTGTTTTCGGAGATCTTGATCTTGGTTCCGACAGATTTCAGTGCGGATGTTTTTGACTCACAAGAAGCGAAACCCGACTCTATGTTTGGGGTGCAAGGTGAATTGGACAATATAGGGGTCTATATACTACAATCTCTGCCCCAAACGCTATTCTATATACTATAATCCCCCTGCATTATTTTTTTGGTCATGTAGGGTTCCGCATCACGGGAGCCTGAGGTTGCATCCTGTGCCCTGCTCTATGCTGTCTTTCGTTGCTAGCACCGTGGAATTCAGGACCCTGTCCCAACGGTTTTCGGGTTTTGTGACGCAAGTTAAGATTTCGGGGTTTAGGGTCTGGGGTTCTGGGTCTGCACGAAAGCCTGTACAACGTTGCAAAGTTTCCATGAACCTCTTTGCAGGGCTCTGCTGCGCAAGGCCCCCCTAGAACTTTGCCAATGAATTTAAAGAGCCGCCCATGCCTGCGGCCGGGAGTCAAGACCGAAGTCTTTGTATCTCAAGGTAAAGCTTAAAGTCCTCTCAACCTCGAGCCTTGCATCTGGAATCCTCAGTTCCGCGCTAAACCCTAAACCCTAAACCCTAAACCCCTTAAACCCCTTAAACCCCTAAACCCTAAAACCCTACGAAACCCCTAAACCCTAAACCCTAAACCCCTAAACCCTAAAGGCCCTAAATCCCTAAACCCGCCTGAGCCTCGAAACCCCCGCAGCCCGCAGGTCGGCCCCCAATTTGATTTCGCCTTGGAGACTCCAGAGGCCCTCTCGGGGCTAATTTCTTTTGAGTTTTTGGCGGGCTTGAAGAAAGGGGCTTTGACTTTTGGGGATTCTAAGGGTGCTAGGGGCTGTACAAGGGGATTAGGATTAGGGGTTAAGGTTTAGCTTGTCGGTTTAGGGGTTTGGGTTTCGGGCTTAGCATGGGGTTTAGGGTTGTGATGCACTTGTCTAGATCATGCTGCCCGGGGGGGAAGCTGCGCGGTTGAGGCCTTGGGCTGGGCACTTCAGATTTTTGATGTCGACCCTGGTTGGCAATCAGAAAATTTCCACCTCCTTAAAAAGGATGGCTCGCATCTGTAAACAAAGTGGGTGGGAGGGGTTATCAACCAGGGGACTACATTAGCCAAATCTCAGAGCCTGCGAAGACTCTGACCTCTTAAATGAAACCCTTATAACCTGAAGCTGGACCTGAAACCCTCAAGAGGCTCGGATTGAACGAGTTTGGGTGCCTATCCCGCAAAAGGACCTCGACAAGCTGAACCTCAGCCCCAATGTGGAGGCGCGACCTTGTTGTGAGGTTTTCTGGCAGCTGAGAGAAGGGCTTCGGGGGTTGCGGAGGTCTTTGAATCGGACGCACCGGAGGAAAGCATCTGAAACCGTAAACCCTCAACCCTATATGAACCCTCATACCTGAGTCTTGTTTACTTGAGCCCCATTGAAGCAAAATCACGGGTCCAAGGGTTTCGTCAGGCTGTGCTTTATGGGTTTGGTCGTAGAGGGCGCGAGGATTGGGCCTGTCAGCGCCCCAGGGCGCTTCCAGGTGTGTGCGGGTTTTGGTATTAAAATTTTGGGTGGGGCTTGAGGATTCAATGAGGTCGGAAACTCGGACAGTTCGGGGGTGGTGATGGCTTTGCCATGGCTGCTGCAGTGCCGAATTTGTCGACACCATCGCGATCCAAACCCAGTCAACAGATGTGCGGTGTGAGGTTCGGGGAAAAAGCGAAAAAGCCAGCTCCGGCTGATACCGATGATGCTCAATTACTCGGTCGATGACTTCTAGGATACATCGGGAAGATGGGGCTGTGCGAGGCTTCGGGGAAGACCAATTCCGGCTGATGCCGATGATGCGCGCCATCTTGGCTGTCTGAAATGGTGGGCTTGCTGCGAGGTGTGTTCTGACCTCCTTCCCGGCCAGGCCAGTTGCAGCCGGGAGGCTTGGGGGACCGGACTGCGGAGTCACCACCAGCATCCATCCAAAGAGACGGCCGATTGAAACCTGGAGCGTCAAAGACAATCGGCCGCAGCTCATGATCGTTGCTGTTCACACCTTCATGATGCGATCACAATCAGCACTGGAGGTTCGGGGAAAAAGCGGAAAGCCAGCTCCGGCTGATGCCGATGATGCCCGCCATTCTGGATAGTAAAATCTGGTTAATCACTGGGTCCATGGCTTCCGGCAAGCTTCGCGAATACGGGACCGCTGCAGGCTTCAAGTGAAAAAGGCATTCCAGCTGATGCTGATGATGCGCGCTCAGTGCCTGGGATCAACTTGTCGGCTTGCAAGTGAGTCGCCCGGAACCCGAATCCAATCATGGCCCAAACACAATCAGCAAATCTGCAGGAAGTGGCGGGACAAGAACGAAAAGCCAGCTCCGGCCGATGCCGATGATGCTCACCGTTCTGGGTTAAAGCCTTCCAATCACTCGGTCGATTACTTTTGGAATTCATCGAAAGTGGGGCTGTGTGAGGCTTCGAGAGGAAAAAGCAGTTTCCACAGATCTTGAGGAGGCGGGCCATCCTCCCTGCTATGGAGAAGTGTGTGGGGCTTGCTGCTGAAGATTAAGGAAAAGCGTGTGCTCTTGCACGACCAACGCCACTCGAAAGTTCCTGCCTATGATCGTTGCACTGCTTTTAATCAGCAGGTTTGCTTTCGCACGTTTGGGGACAGATGGAGAAGCCAGCTCCAGCTGATGCCGATGATGCCCGCCATTCTGGGTTGTAAAATCTGGTCAATCACTGGCTTCCGGCAAGCTTCGCGAATACGGGACCGCTGCAGGCTTCAAGTGAAAAAGGCATTCCAGCTGATGCTGATGATGCGCGCTCAGTGCCTGGGATCAACTTGTCGGCTTGCAAGTGAGCCGCCCGGAATCCGAATCCGACTTGACTCAGATGATGTCCACGGCCCTGCGGACGTGTTGTCATCCACAGCTTTTGTCGACGGTCGGTTACTGTGTGGAAGCGTCGGGGATCCTTGCTACGGCTGCTAGGCTAGGGTTGTCGACACAATACTGTAATGGCCCAAACACAATCAGCAGATCTGACACAAGATTTCTGGATTTTACCTTGAAGCGACTCGCGTGTTTGACCCCGATGAGCCGGAATCCCACACCCAACACCTCAAAAGATCCTGACACATGAGGCTTCGTGTCAGGTTTGAAATTCTTTCGGCGCGGGGCTGACAGTCCTTCAATTCGATTTTTAATTGTTTTTTGTCGAACTTCGACGGCCGTCAACCTTGAACGGCTTTATACCCAGCTTTATATCGCTTCTGTTTTGGATCCATAAGGTAAACCCTACAACCAGTAAACGTTAAGTCTTGTAGAACGCTATACAAGTCCTGCAAAAGCCTGATAAGACCCCACCGCGAGAGGAGACCCTGAGCTACGTCTTTGACGCCATTTACTGGACGCGCGACCAGGCCGATGGAGGTTTTTACATAAAGGAGCATAATATAGGTTTTGGATGTTTTGGATGTTAGGGGTCTAGGGTTATAGGGTTCAGGGTTATAAGTGTTGGCATAGGGATTTTTGTTTAGGGTTTGGGGATCAGATGCAGGTTCGGATTCTTAACACCAACTGAGTCGCGTAGACTCTTATAGCCTGCGTAAACCCGAGACCCGAAGCCGAGCAAATGCCCTACACAAGCTTAAAGTCCTGCAACCTAAACTCAGAACTCGAGAGACGCGGCGCCCACGATGTTCGACAGTAGTGCAGTTTTCGGTTTGAGGCCAGGTTTGTCTGCTTCGGCCGTGGGCGGTGCTTTCTGTTCGAGTTTTTGCTGAGTGGCTGCCCGGCCAGTTTGAGGACCCGTCAAAAGTTCTGAATGACATCACGCCTCCCTCAAGGCCTCGTGGTCTGTGAACGGTTCAAGGTGCTCTGCCGGACAGCTGTCTGTCGGAGGGGTTCGTCTTGCAGCTTCAAGACGCCGCGCCCTCCAGATGGGCCTTGTATCGCTCTGCGTTCCCTGAAAAGTTAAACAGTAGACCCTAAACCCGCAACCGTTTCGTACATGCCCTGCAAACAATGAGCCTACATGCCCCCATATGCTGAACCTTAGCCCGAACGGTACCAAAACCGTACCCAATAAACCACAGACCTTATTCCTGGTTTAAAATGGAAGTCTGACTGATGAGTGACAATGCCGCGTAGCATCCCTCGTATCCCGCTATGGTGCTGTACTCCAAAACCCTGTTCTAATCATGAAGCCCATCATATTTAAATTCCATGACACCCCAAAGAAACCTACAAAAGGCCTACACAACTATATTGCCTGAATGCCTTGAGAAGGGTCCCGTGAGGTGCAGAACAAAGTCCCCGTCATTGGATTCTCGGGCGCGCCGTGGACCTTGATGGGCTACATGGTGGAAGGTGGCCTCGCGATAAGTAGAGGGCGTCTTTCTACGACCCTAAACCCCAAACCCACAATCGATTTAGGTTTTGAGATTTTGCGGATCGGGGGTTTTGGGTTTCAGTGTTTCGGATTTGGGTTTAGAAGCTTAGGGCTTAGGGTTGCTGTCACGCTGTACGCGTGTGTTTGTGAGATTTGTTGCTTAACGTTCGGTGTCGCGTGAACATAGTAGAAGCGAAGGGTATGTACTCTTCGTGGTTGGACCACTTAGACCCAAAGTAGGCATTCTGTAGATACACAAAGTATGAGGGCTCTGTGGATCGAAATTAGGGGTGCATGGTGGAAGGCGGCCTCATACCCGAAACTCCCGAAGCCAACTCTGGCCTGTACCACAGAGCCCTGAATGAAAAGCAAGTTTGCTCTTTAAAGCTTTTAAGTCGCTGTGTATACTCCAAAAAATTGCCCTGGTTTTGAAGGCATCTATAGTCTGTGTTACTGTACCGCAGAAAGAAGGGTTCCGGTGACGGCGAAGACGACGACCTCTAGCAGTAGCAAGACTGTAGCGACTGTAGTGAATACTGTGATCGTAGCACTTAGAAAGAGAAAGCAGAATGGTTCGAGTCCCTTCATCCTAGATCAGATCCTCACGCACTCGAATACAGTAGTGCGGCATGAGGTATTGGTTTGCTGTGGGATGCAATGTTGCAAGGCTTCCAGAACCGTAAACCCGAACCCCCAAGGCCTCAAGCAATCCTGCACCCATTTGTAAACACCCAAGCCATGCATTGTCACGGGTGGCAAACATGCTGAGAATGAGATTCGGACCCTAGGAGTGCCAACGGTTACCTCAGCTAATGCTAAACTGTGAGTACCTACTACCTAAACTTCGAAATCAGCTTAAGGAGGCCAAAGGGAGGACTTGCACTGATGGAGTGCTTGAGTCATTGAGACCGCGGGTTGCTGGGCTTAGGACTGAAGCCTAAGCTTTTCAGATTGTTCGGAGGTCATGTAGGCATGAAGAGGCAAAGCCATGTCTTTGGACAGCACCCCATTGGCCACGGATCGGTGTCACAGCACCAGCACCAGCACCAGCACAACCACCGCCACCACCACCATCATCACAACAACAACATATCATTATTCCTCGTCATCATCGTCATGGTCATAGTCATAAATCTCACCATCCTCGAGACTATCATCGTGAACGGCATCATCGTCATCACCAGCATCATCATCACCACCACCACCATCATCATCAACATCGTTATTGCCACCATTATTTTCATCGTCATCATCGTTATCGTCATCATCATCGTGAGCGTGATCGTCATCGCCATCGTCACCATCACCACCATCATCATCACTATCACCATCATCATCCTCAGCATCACCATCATGATCGCCGCCGTCACATCATCATCATCATCATCATCTTCATCATCATCTTCATCTTCATCTTCAGCGGCGGCAGCAGCAGCAGCATGATTCTCGTCATCATTATCATTACCGGTACCACCGTCACCATCATTATCATCTTCTTCTTCTATCAGCGTCATCACCACCACTATCATCATCATGGTGAGTCATTCCCATCATCATCATCATCATCACCATCATCTTGACTAATTTCGTCCAAGCAGTATTTCACGCTGAGCCGTTCCAGCGTCCGGTGTGTACAAGGAAGGCATCCGTCCGATAGGCCCATGAGGCCCATACGTGTGAAACTTCATCCGAGATAATTCTCGTCGTAAGTTCTCCAAACAATAAAACTCCATCCTGCACCCTCCTAAGCACGACGATATAAGCCCTACCCCCTGCGCCCTCGCTCGGGAACCTGACAGGCGGAGCCGTGCGCAGCTTCGACCGTGCAAAGAAATGGCTCTACCTCTATCCTGAGGCCTCCGCTTCGACAGGCGGTTTCAGGATTGCCTCCGAAATGATTTTGAGGCGATGCGGGTAGAGACTGCAAAAGGACATGCAGTCTTAGGGATTGGACTGTTTTGTTCATTGGTGTTTCGTGCAGGGTCGCCAAACGATCCCAACTAGTAGACTAGAAGTTGAACAGACTGTATGAGTAGACTAGAAGTTGAACAGACTGTATGTCAACAAAGTATCAAGTGAGTCCTAGCTGTGTAACATTCAACATCATGCACCTCCTAAAAAACCCAACATTCTAATTACATCCGAGAAAATTCTAAAGAACCCCCAGCACCGAACAATAGTGCAGAAGGCAAGCCTTAAATCCCAAATCCCCTGAGCCCTAGCCCCTTCGGAGGCTTGATCAGGGATTCGTCTCTAGGGTTCCGTGGCCTGAGCAGCTTGTGGAACTTGTTATGGGGACTATAGGACTAGGATCTTGGATTATTGTTGATTTCAGGGCATTTGTCGGACTTTATAGGATGTTTGTGGATTCAAGTTGGTTACGGGTTCGGAGTTGAGGTTTTAAGTGCCAGATCCTGAACCGCAAGAGGTTTTAGGGTTTAGAGTTTGGGGGTTTAGAGGTTTAGGGTTTAGGGGTTTAGGGTTTAGGGGTTCAGGGTTTAATAGGGTTTAGGTCTTTGTCAGGCGTCGAGGAGATTGTTGACCGCCTTGCGTGATGTCGTCGCCCCCTGCTCAGCATGTCATTTGTTCCCTGTTGTTGGGAATGATGGTCTGAGAGATGAAATCTTAGGCGTCCTAAGCACAGGTCAAGGTTTATTATCGGAGTCCAGCCGTAAGGTGTCAAAGGATCTCGTGAACAAAGGGTGCGGGTCCATAGTTGGAGCGACTTTTTCACGTGTAAGTCAGGCTTTCGGTTTTAGGGTTGCTACACAGTTTCAATCTGATATCCACGTCCCTGCATGAAAAGAAGCGGAAAGAAACAAGCTTGATGTGTGCTGGTCTTGGGCAGTTGCGAAGGTGCGGCGAAGCGACGCAATTCCAAGTTCAAGGGTATGCTTATTTGTGTCAGTGTGTGTCTGCATGCGCCTGTGTGTAAACGAAAGCCTGTAGCGGCAGACATGAGCGACATGCGTGCTATGTTGTACTACAATTTACTACATTGAACTATATTAAAGGAAGTTATGTAGTGTGCTATGTTATGTTATGTTACGCTATGCTGTGCTAGGTGTCGTTTTGTTTTGTTGTTCTGTTTTGCTATCTTAACCTTATCGTATCTTATCTTGCGCCTTGTCTTGTGTTATCTTATCTGAGTCTTATCTCATCTCATCTCATCTCATCTTGGGGTATATCGTACTCTGTAACATATAATAATTGTTATGTCACATCATGTGTCTTTATGTTGTAGTTTATTACGTTATAGTTTTGTATTGTGGTACATTCTCACATGATCTGATTAACTTCGTGTTTTGTTTCACTTACAACACCATGTCCCCCAACAAGTTCGCAGAGCCGGAACCTCAACTTGCATATCCGGAGCAATAGAAGTAGAAGCACAAATCTATATCACACTCGTGGAACCTTACGAACAATAGGGACTCTGCTCCTCAGTGTGAGCGTGTGCGCGTGTGGGGGGCACTAACTACTACATCCCCAAGCCAACACATGATCCCGAAGCCTACACCACACAAAGACGTCATCCCGAAATTCTGTTCCGCAAACCCTAGCCACCATGTTGGGGGCTCGTCGTTCATGTCGTCCCGTATTAGTTTCCTAGGTTACAAGACTCATGCGGCCGTTGACATTTCCAGTAGTATGAAGCTTGACCCCTAAACTCTAAGCCCCAACGCGCGGCTCGCGACACTACCAGGTCAAGCAACATAAGCTCGAAATCACGGCACTGTTTACAAGGTCGAATATTTGGTGGGGCAGTTCGACTCTGGTGCTCCCCTCCTCACGGTCGGGCTCGTCAGCGCTTTCAGATATTTTGTTCGGTCTGCGGGCGTCAGTGTTTAGCAGTGGATTGAAAGCGGAGCGCTTTGGGAATTTGGGGTACTATGGAGTTGGTGTTTTTGCTCGAGGGTTTAGGGTTTGCAGGACCGGGACTTGGAAATCGAGCTCTTGAGAGTTTGAAATGAAGCAACAGGCGTAACGCGTTGCTTATGGGTTGTTGGATTTAAGATTCCGGATGAAGGGTTATTGACCCCAGGCTTGAAGGTTTCCTGGATTTGTCTGGACGGCTTTAAGGTGTGGACTCGCACAAACCCGTAACCTGAAAATCCAAGTCTTGTTCAGCACACTCAAAATTAGCCATGGTCGTCGTCTGTAGTCGCACCTCATGAATCATGTTTATAAATCGAGGAGACTATGGTTCCTTTCTTGTACAGGGTGCCAACAGGGGTTTAGAGGTTAGGGTTTAGGGTTTACGGGTTAAGCCTCAGGGCTGTACAGCTTCGGGTGTTAAGGGGATTTCAACAGCAAGGTGGAAAAAGGAGTCTGATGTAGGGGCAGCTTCAGACCCGGGCACTCTTTTGCGCGGCCTGCCTCGTACCCCATGGCATGAGGGTGAGCCTCAACACCCAAAGAAGCAGGTAAGGGATGGGGTTGGTTATGCCCCGAAAACGGCAACCCCCCGCCTCCCATCAACAAAATAAAAAGGAAACCCTAAACCTTAAAGCCCAAAACCCAAAAAGCCTTAGGCCAAAGGCCCGGCAAAGGCCGCGGATCCAATGCTCAATCCAAGAACGACAGGCTGTTGCGTAGTAGAGTCTATTCTAGCGCCGTCCTTCTCCTCAAATTAACCTCCTGGGGCAGCGGTGGGGCGCTTCAGTCTTGCAGGGTTGAGCAGAAACAGGAATGGGTTTAGGGTTTAGAGTTTAGGGTTTAGGGTTTTAGGGTTTAGGGTTTAGGGTGCAGGGCGCAGTCAAGGCGCCTCTGTAAGTGGAGGTTTTCCTATATAGTGGCGGCCCCATCAATCCCCCAAATCACAGCTGGAAGGTTTTCGACACCAACTGTGGGGAGGTCCCACCCAGGACCGACTCGAATTTACATGGACTCCCTGTTTAGTGAGGCTTTTTGGGGGTTGATTAGATTGGGGTGGATGCAGGGACTACGTAGGGTTTTAGGGCTTTGGCAGTGCTGTAAGCTTCGAAGAAGTTGAAAGTTTGATTTGAGCTCGCAGTGGCAATGGCGCCTGGGGTTGCTGAAGCTCTTGGGTGGCTTGAAGGTTTAGGGTTTTTTTTTGGGGGGTTT
>CAJNJA010014731.1:24426-37643 GCA_905231915.1 Symbiodinium necroappetens | reverse complement strand
CATACATACATATGTGCATATGTATAGATGTATATATGCACAACATACTCGACATACGACAGAATCCTAAAGCCATGAGCCCCCAAACCCTAAACCGCCTAAACCTAAAAGGTGGTGTCCTGGGCGGCCGCCACCGCTCGTGGCCTGCTCTTCTTGCACACGCGAGAAGTTCCTCTTGTACACCGTGGTCCGGCTTCGTATTGCGAGGGTTTAGGTGAGATAGGGTTTAGGGTTTAGGCTTTCAAGGCTTCCGGGTGTTAAAGATTTGGGTGTAGAGCTTTTGCCGAGAGCTCAGGAGATCGGCGATGCTCGTGTTGGTAAGCCGTGCAAACGGCAGCTAGGGCCAGGGCCGTGGAAAGAGTAGTAGGACTAGCGCGCAGAAAGACTGCAAGCAGTTCGAGGCCAATGCGCCAACCAGATGTAGTAACTGAAAGTTGCATAGGAACAGGGATTCGTAGGGTGTTGGGGTGCCCCTTATATCGGTTCCTCAGTATATGTATATACACTAATACCCCAAGCCCTGTACTGATTATCAAGGTCTCCATGTTCGTCAAAAACCCTAAAACCCTACACCCTAAACCCTAGACTAGACCCTATAAACCCTATATAGACCCTAAACGCCATAAACCCTCTAGACGCTAGATCCTAAACCCTAAACCCTATAGACCCTATACCCAAGGTGATCTCAACCCTAAACCCTATAGACCCTATAAACCCTATAAACCTTATAAACCCTAACCCTATAAACCCTATAGACCCTATAGCAAGCCCTAAACCCGATAGACCCTAAACCCTATAGACCCTAAACTTGCCCTAAGCCCAAGGTGATCTCAACCTTAAACCCTATAGACCTCAACCCTAAACCTTATACCCGATAGACTTAAACCCTATAAACCCTATAGACCCTATAGACCCTAAACCCAATATAAACCCTAAAAACCCAACCCTAAACCCTACAAGCTATAAACCCAAGGTGATCTCAAGCCAATTAACCCTACAGACCCTAAAGACCCTATAGACCCAAGGTGATCTCAACCCTAAACCCTAAACCCTTATAAACCCTATAGACATTATAGACCCAAGGTGATCTCAACCCTAAACCCGATAGACCCTATATACCCTATAGACTTTATAAACCCTATAGACCCTTAACCCTATAGACCCCCTAAAGACCCCATAAACCCTAAACCCTAAACCGAACCCTAAACCCTAAACCCTTTATAGACCCCCTATAGACCCTATAGAAAAACCCAAGGTGATCTCAAGCCCATGAACCTTAGACCCTATACCCTATATAGACCCTACAAAAGACCCGAGGTGATCTCAAGCCCATGAACCTTCTCTTGATCCTAAACCCTAAACCCTACCCTATATAGACCCCCTATAGACCCTACAAAAGACCCGAGGTGATCTGAAGCCCATGAACCTTCTCTTGACCAAGCACTTAGACCTGAAGGCAGCGCCCGCAGCGCCGCTCTGGGATCCTCTTTTGCTTCGGTTCGGGGTTAGGTAGTGGGATTTAGGGTTTGGGGTTTAGGGGTTAGGGGTTTAGGGTTTAGGGCTTAGGGTTTAGGGTTTAGGGTTTGGGGTTTAGGGTTTAGGGTGTAGGTTGAAATGGGAGTTTCCGAAAATAAGGGGGTACCTTATTTTGGGGTCCTTATAGGAAGGATCCTACTATTTAGGGTACTATACTAGGGTGCCATATGAGGGTCCCCCATTTTCGGAAACCCCCAAATCAGGGGTTAGGTAGGGTGTAGGTAGGGTGCTTCAGGAGTTGCCCCTACTTCGAGCTTCAGGGTTTCAGGGTTTAGGTAGGGTTTCAGGGCTGTGTTGGTCGAAGAAGGGGTTTTGGTTAATTAGGTGGGGAAGTCACCGGCGCTTCTTCGAGCGCTGAGCGCTCTGCTCTCATTGCAGAGTTTCAGATGCATCAAGCGAAGCAGGATTTCAAGGGACTCCCTGATCCCTTAAAACCAAAAAGTCACGAACCGAGAGACCTCGTCTGGCGGAGTCCCCTCAAAGCGTGTGTAAAAACCCTTGCTTCAAGAACTTCACTTGACTGCCGTGATCGGATGTATGCGGAGACCTTACATCCTACTAGAAGCTTGAATCGACCAGATCGCCGATCTTGGCATCAGCCGGGTGCTTGCTGCGGGCACAAGCCACATGGCTTCAGGATCTAGAGTGTATATCGGCGTTGGGCGTTGATTTTGCATATGCGAGGGCTCCAACGTTTTTGTCTTGTGCACCTTCGGTGAGGCCCGTCATCTTCTGCGTTATCTGGTCGTTCTTGTGGCGCAGCAGCCGTGGGGTTTAGCACCTCATGGCTGTAGGGTTCTGGTTTAGGGTTTAAGAGTTTAGGAAACTATGTCAGTATCTACAAGATGTCAAAGAGCGACACACCAAGTAAGGGTTCCCTGCAATCAAGAACCGACCCATAGGCTCCATAGTAGTTCCTTTTTGGGAGTACCTTATAGGATCCTAAATATAAACCACACAAAGGAAACTCCTTCATCTTCTGAGACCCTAAGCTCCAAAATTACCTTTGCTGATATAAATCCTGCATTACCCCAAAAATACGAAACATACCATAATTCCCACGGTTTAGGGCCCTTAAGGTAAGGCAGGATTAGCATCATCAACGGTACCCCAAGCGTTGTTTGAAAGCCGTCCCAAAGGAGATCACAGCAGATACGCCATGACCGGTGGCGTGGGCACTTATCGGTACATGGCCCCAGAGGCCTTCCATCGGACGTTTGGGGGTTTGGGGGTTTAGGGTTTAGGGGTTTAGGGCGTTTAGAGTTTGGGGGTTCAGGGGTTTCTGAGGGTTTAAGGTTTAGGGTCTATAAACCTAAACAGCTACTTTCAGTTTCATTTAGAGTGCTTGTACAAATAATAGTTGTACTTCGAAATATGTTTGACACTGATTGTATTCGCTGAAAGCCTTGCGGCAAAGACTGGTGGAGATGTCTATAGGAACCGAGACACACACCTTTTTTCTTTTTCTTGGCCTACGTAGAAGTCCGGAGAGGCTGCGCATCAGGGTTCAAAGAGCAGGGGCAAGCGAGAACTCCAATTGGTGCAAGGCAATTGCCTCAACAGCGAACGGCCCAAAGCCGTAAATCCCGAAGCCTTGAAATGCGTAGCCCCGATAAGACTCGACACACCTTTCCTCTACATGCGGCCTGCATCAAGAGTCCCTAGTGACCGCAACAACCTCTTCTCGCCAGATGTTCTTCATGATAGCGCTAGCCGCTAGACTAGATAAGTGTATTCCTGACTACCATGTAGTTGCAGAAACCGTGCGAGAAGTAAGTAGGAGACAGAAGATGATAGACATGTGGCACTGTGGATACTAGTTGCTAGACGCCTGTCCCACCCCTGGCGCAGGTAGCTCGGGGTCATTATTACGACGAGCAGCCTTGCTTGACTTTGTTAAGCATCTTCAAACACCTGGGCCTGTAGAGCAAGTAACACGTGTTGCATTCGCATGAGTGTATGACGAGAGCTTTCTTGCGGTCATGGACTTGTCGTCTGCGTCCCACGAAGAGCTTGGGGGCCTAGTTTGCACAAGCACAGGCGCAGCAACTCCCAAACCATCAGTGTTTTGGGGCCCGTTGGGGGTGCACGGAGCCCGCATCCCGTGAGAAAGAACCGCCCGAGACCAGTACCCTATACTGGGGACCCGAGTATAGAACCCTGTAGTACCCTTTTGAGTCGACCCTATTTTAGAAGCCTGCTCCAGAACGGGGAACAGCCTTAAGCTTCGCAGGTCTTACTGTCAAGAGGTGCCTTCCTTACAGTTGCTAATGGGATCCCAATGAGTTCCTGATCCTGCCAAGATTCTATGGAACCCGCGACAGACACTCTTTGACCGGTGTTGTTATTCAACTTTTCTGGTGAAGCCCTGACATGGCCCCACCATAGTCCCTAGAGGAGCCCTGCTAGGGCCCTCAAATAGCTCTAACGTGACCTGTGCGCTGTCACACGACGGCTTGGCGTAGCTCATAGGGATTTAGCGCTTCGTGCCGTTTGGAGCCTCTTGAGGCTGGGAGGCTTTAGAATTTACAGGATGCCTACAGTTTTTTCGGGTGTTTAGAGCCTTCCGGCATGGGGGTTCTACTGCCAGGGCCAGGCGTATTTCCGTGGCCGAAAATTCCAAGCTCATGACCACCTGGCATCTGCATCGAAAATTGCAACTGCTCTTATATCTATCCGAAAATCTATTACAATATCGTATCATATAGCATATGATCGTGCATATAGTATGTTATACAATGCTGCCAATCGTCAAGGCTCTAGCCTCAACAGATCCTTCAACCCTGGACAGCGCCCAGCAATGCTGAAGCCTGTAGCGTCCGAAAAGCCTGAAGACGGGTGACTTAGGCGGTTTAGGGGTTTTAGAGTGTTTAGGGCTTTATGCCTTAAGTCCGAAGCATAGAAAAGCAAAGCTTCAAGGAAGCTCTACCGGCGAGCTTCCGTCCGCTCCCAGGAAGGTAGACATCTATGCCTTTGCCCTAATCCTCTACTTCATGTGCTCCGGCCGACAGCCCTTCCATCACCTGGGCCAAGATCCGGCGACTTAGCTTCAGATCTCCACTGTTTAGGGTTTAGGGTTTAGGGCGTGTTACATAGGTACTAATAAGCCGGCTCTCAGGGGAGCTATGGAGACTTCCAGAGCTTATGATGCGTCGGAAGAAGCTCTGGGTATCGGGGGTTTTGCTTAGTGACATCTTATTTGCACAGCTCGATCCTGAGGAAACTTCCTAACTCAGGCGAAATAGGTCTGGAAGCAGGTCGATTTGCGATGCAACGTATTGGGAACTACCATAAACTTTATAAACCCTAGTACCCGGTGAACCCAAGCGGCTTTCGACCAGGAGTATGTCCTGCAGCTCTACACCCAGGCCTGGCGAAACTGACCCAATGGGAACGTGAAAGGGGTTTAGGGTGTAGGGGTTTAGGGCGAAGGCGCAAGGGACCAGAACTGTTCTGTGTTATGGGTGTTTGGTGACTGCAAGAAGCTGGTGCACAAAAGCGTTTCCGACGAAGTTTCAGAGGTAGTCTGTGACGAAGCCGACGAGTTTCCCATGTCCGTGACAAAGTAGTCCACAGTTCATGCCCTTGCCCAGAGGCTCCATAGTAGTTCATTTTTGGGCTTGCCTTTCAGGATCCTAAAGATAAACCACAAAAAGGAACTACTTGTACTACGGTTGATGATATAAATCCTGCATTACCCATGATAAGGAATACACCATAATTCCCATAGTTTTAAGGTCTTTAAGGTAATGCAGGATTTCTATCATCAACAGTATGGAGCCGATGGGTAAAGGGACCAGGGACCCCGATTGAAGCGTTTGAAGCTGCGGCTCCCAGGGGCAGATCCGTAAAATCTGCTTCGGGGGTCCCTTTTTAGGGTCCTTCGTACTCTTTTGGGGGACCTAAACCGGGGACCCTAATTTGGAGAACTACCCTTGTAGCTCGACTTTCAGAACACTTGGTCTCCGCGGACGTTGAAGCGGGGCAAGCTCCGTTCGGCATGGACCTTAAGCAACTCCGTGCCATGTGCAGCTTCCTCCGTTACTTAATGTCTGAACCCCAGTCCACCTGTGGCTTATGGCCAAAATCCTGGGTTCAGCGAAACCTAAACCTAAACCGCCACTCCGCCAACAGTGGAGAGCGCCGAGAGCTTGAGCTTGGGCTAACTAGTCTCCGACTCTGGCGCCCGATTAGAGGAAGTCAGACGGCAAGACTTTCTTTCTAAACTCTTCACAAAGGCTTAGGCCGTACATCCAACCCTCAAACCTCCTTTGGGCCTTCGGCTCCTTGCTGAGGGAGACGATCCGAGACCCTTGCTTCCTGGCTGCAGGAGATCAACTCTTTCAGTCACTCTTCCGAGGCCCTCCTAAACCCCTTCAGCCCCCCCCGAAAATTCCCTGAACCCATGAGCTCTGCATGCATCTAAGATGAACCCTCGTCCGCCCCAAGACCCTTAACCCCTAAGCTTCATGTAGAAAACGAAACATCCCTCAACCTAAACCCTAGAACAATCCCTAAACCTAAACGACCTAAACCCAAGAACCCTAAAACCCATGTAGGGGGGGGAAAGCATCTCTAAACCTAAACCCCAGAACGAACCCTAAAGCCATAAAGTTGCACCCTCCACCCAGGCTGACGGACTGTCCGTGGCAACTCCGTGGCCTCCTCGCCGCTGCTTCTGGGTTGCAGTTCAGGAACTTAAAATCTTGGTTCCTGAGTAGTATAGGGTTTAGTTTTAGGGATCTTAACCCCCCCAGGTACCTACTATATAGGGCCCTAGGGGCTCTACTACCCGATATAGTAGGTACTTGGGGGTTAGGGAAATCTTGGTTCCTGGGTAGTACCCTTTTGCCCTTTTTAGTGTAGGGTTCCCCTGTTAAAACTGAATAACAACCCCTAAACCCCTAAACCCGAAACCCCTAAACCCCAAACCCTAACCCCAAAACTCAAACCCCAACACGCTAAACCCCTAAACCCTAAACCCAAGACTCCAGAACTTTAAAGGAACAAAACCCTAAACCTCAAAACCCCAAAACCTGAAAGGGAAAAAAAACACCTAAACCCCTTCTGGGAACCTTGAAATAAAAGGCGCTTTCCTTCACAGCAACCCTAAACCCCTAAACCTTACAGGAAAAAACCCCAAACCCCAAAGCCTCAACCCCCTTCTGGGAACCTTAAGCAAAAAGGGCACTTTCCGTCACAGCAACCCAAAACCCCAAAACCTTAAAAAGAAAAAACCTTCAACCCCTAAACCCGAAACCCTCAACCGCATGAATGGGAACTTAAAACAAAAGGGCACTTTCCTTCACAGCAACCCTACATTCTGCTATATAATTAGGTACTCTGAACCCTAAAACCCTAAACCCTTAACCCTTAAACCCTAAACCGCCCTTTGGGCCTCACAGCAACCCGCAGGCTTGGGCCGAGGAGGCCCAGAAGCGCCCGGACGCGGGGCAGATCCTCGGGGAGCCTCGGCAAGAAAAGTTTTTAGGGGGTTTAGGGCTTTTTTTCGGGATTTAGGGGTTTAGAGTTTTAGGGTGTTGGGGCTTAGGGTTTTGGGATTTAGGGTTTAGGGGTTTAGGGTTTGGGGTTTCGGGTTTACTTTGAACTACAAGAACCTGCTGTTTTGTAGGCTCTTGTTTCAAGCCTTAGTAACGTATACAGATCATCGTAGTCAAGGGGACGCTGCCAAAAAAAGTAGGTTTTGGTAGGTTAGGGTAGGGTTGAGGGCCTGCTGTGGACCTGAAGGGGGCAACCCTGCTGTGGACTCGAAGGGTTTAGGCACTGGTTTAGGCCTTAAAGCAGTCTTCCTGGGCTATGAGATCATGAAGTATGCTCGGCTCGTACGATGATCAAGGTTTCGGCCAGTGGCGGGGTCGATAGATTGGGTTAATCTTTTGTTTTCAGCTCGGGCTTCCGCGTTCTAGATTTCGCGGTGGTTCTTGACGTGTTTGTAAGGGGCTTTCTGTTTCTGATGACTGTTTCCAGGCTCGTGGTTGGGTTCACAAAGCCCGAAATCCAGAACCTCAAGCCGTGAAAGGGTCCAACATGGCTTCGGGAGCCCTAAACCTTTAAACCCTAAACCCAAAATCCCTAAACCCTAAGCATGGAAGCTAAAGCTTATAGGGGCCCTGTAGGCTGCACACAATACCTCATGACAACAAGGCAGCACCGTGGCAGGAGAAGCCGATTGTTTAAGGCAGGGGAACTCCAAACCTCCTCGAAACTCGAAGCCACAGGCGCTGGAAAGCCTGGAAGAAGAGGCCGGGACGAAGGGATTGGCTTGTTTGTATTTCCGTTAGTTTGCCTTGATGACCCACGGATTGCTCCCGTCAGTACCGTCCTCGTTGAGATCGTGAAAGAAAGTTATTGTCATATCCTCCCGGCGAGTCTCCATTCAGGCAAAGGCACCTGGGAAAAGAGCTTCAGGGCCCTGTTTGTCATGATTCTAATGATCATGAAAAGAGATCTAGATCCAAAAGTAACCACTTTAAACCCCATGCAAGAAAGAGCAACAGATCGGTCGAGTGATGGAGCACTGGTTTTTGTGGACGCAGACCTGCCACCTGAGATGGGCTTTGGCTACGGCTTGGAGGCTTTAGGCGTTTAGGGTTTATAGGGATTGGTCGGAACATTGGGATCCCTTCACTGAGCTACCGCACGGCTGCCGGAATCTCTATAAGGGCTTATGATGAGATGTCTCGGAGCTTGGTTTTGGAGTCATGCTTGGAGCTGTAGCATTTAGTTGAAGGCTCCAGGCGAAGGCGACCCTGAGTTGTAATCTAGGGGCCTCAATAATTACCTATATTATCTTGGGGAGTCCTTATTACAATTATACTATAAAGGGGCCCAAAACCCTATTCTGATAATTAAGGCCTCTACATTATGCTGGTTTCGCCAGAAGGAGTCTCTCTCATATGAACAACTATAAACCGTGGAGCTCAGACCCGTACCAAGCCCCAAAAACCCAGGAAAGAGCACACTGAGGCCTCATAGGCCCATTGAGCCCCAAGTACTCCGATAAGCCTCGAACCGGGGTTTAGGGTTTAGGGTTTAGGGGAAAGGTGAGGGTTTAAGGTTTAAGGTATTTGTTTTGAAGCGCCCTGTGTCAAGGCTTTTTGGGGGGTTGACAGCACCTGTCATACCGTTCTAAGCCACCCTATGGAGCCGACGACCCCGATGCTCACCACCTGCTGTTATTCCTGATACGATCATTATTATCATTACTGGTGCTACTACCAATATCTTGTTGAGTTTTGTACTAGTACTAGTACTACTAGGCATTAGGATTGCTGTTGGTACTACTATGACTAGTGTTCTTTTTGTTATTGCATTGGCATTGTCCGTCTCATTGCTGTCGATATGACTGTTGCCCATTACTGGCTTTATTCTTTTCTTCACGGTAATAGTTTCAACTACCGCTTTTCCTATCATTACTACTAATAAGAACTGCTTCAAGGCACAACCCGCCTGCGGCTGCTCCTTGATGTGACGCAGTGCACAACGCGAGCTCTTGTATTTCGAACATAGGAGCTGTCGGAATGAGTTGGGCGTGTTTTAGAAAGACAGGTTCGGCATCGGATTCCATTCGTCTGATTCTGTAACTCCTACATGTGCTGCTCTGTGAGGCATACACGGAGGGCTTTATGCGACTTGCAAATTCTAAAGCCTGTGTCTCAAAGAGAAAAAAGAGAGCACGCTTTAAGGTTTAGCACATCTCGAAGGCCGTGGCGAGCTTTCTCGCTTTTACAAATCGCTTAAGCTCACTGCTGATGTTTCGGTACTGGCCAAGAACCTCTGCACCAAGACGCCCTGCGCAACACGCAGGATGTTGTCACACTCAAACATCTCGGATCTCGAGCAGACAGACTCTTAGAGCTCGTTGCAGAATTTGGAGCTTAGGGCTTTTGTAGCAGAGTCAGGAGGGCGCGAGCTTCTAACAGCTCACGTTTCCAGGCTTCTGTGACACCGATCTGCAATCATTCGCTGTGGTTGCCTTCATTTTCTCCTAGCTTAGCTGCGACTGCCTCGAAGCCCCGGGCCAGGGTCCTTGGCAGAGTCTAAAACTGCGCAGAGGGAGGGTTTTCGACGGCTCCTGGCCCGGGCGCAGAGAACCCAAGACGCCTTAATTAAGGAATATACCTTAAATCATAATATTAAGGCCTCTGTAATTAAAAGGTATATTCCTGTATTAAGGGGTACTGGGTTCTCTGGGGAGCATGTTATCGCAGATGTATTTACAGGTCAAGCTGCTTGGCTTGACCAAGTGCCGTTGCTCCGTCTTCACCCTGGCTCTCGCCTGCCGAGCTTGCTTGTTCCTCGACGCGCCCCCGTGGGGCTGTACTGGGGATACCTGAGCAGATGTAGTGCCCAGGTTTCTGCTGGGTAAGCAGAAACGTGACAACATGGTCACCAGAACATGGTCGCGAGCTGGCAGCTGCGGAGCTTGAAGTAAACGCCTCATCAAACCTGCAGATGCGACATCGTGGGTTGCTAGCTGCGTGAGCCCCATGTACATCGAGGCAAGCGGATGGAGTAAAGACATGCGCAGAACCGCAGTCGGATACATCGTAGGGAAAGGTGCCAGCAAGCAACGGAAAAATCCCTTTGCTTCGCGATTCCGACGTGCCTTTCGATGACACCACGGTCAAAGCACGACCCAACTTGTAGAATGACCTACTTAACAGGGCTCACGTGGCAGTTATCGTTTCACCGGTGCTTCGATGCACTTGACAGCTGCGATCTGTCAGACCGAGACGAACCCGGCACAGCTTGTTCCTGAAGGATCGGTGAAGCCGTCGTCCTCTCGCCGCTCTCAGCCCCAATCGCATGTCCTTCGAGTTTACAAATCCTACACCACTGAATCCATCCACAAGATTATTCCAGAACTTATTCTGAAGCTTGGCAAGCTCGATCAAGCGATATCTGCTAGAGGCTGCCAGCCGGAGTTCTCAGACCGTGGAATTCCTCCAACAATTCCCCTCTGAGAGTTTGTAGGTTCCCTTAGGGTTTAGGGTTCAGGGTGTAAACCCCGTTCTTGTGGTACTTGTAGCCGTGACGGCAGCGGTGGTCGTGGTCGTAGTTGTCGTGGTCTTCGACATAGTTGTGGTCGTAGTAGTCGTGGCAGTCGAGTAGTCGTTGTCGTCGTAGTCGTAGCCGTAGTTGTAGTGGTAGAGTAGTAGTCGTCGTGGTGGTGGTGGCAGCAGTAGCAGAAGTAGCAACGATGATTGTAACCAATTCCTTAGGGGCTGAGTAGGTAACCTTTAACCTTTCGGCGCCTATATAAACCTATGATATTTCAAAAGGTTAACTTGTTTTAGGGCTAAGGTACTCGGCCCCTAAGATTCAAGATTGCGATCATTCATTTCATGACTCCAGGGTTGTGCGTTTAGCGGTCCTGGTCTGGTTCTCCGGTGCAGCTCCGCGACACTCCTCCTGCTTTTTGCATGAGTAGGCTCTCAGAGTAACAAGTTCCCTACTTTCGGAGTGCTACAGGGTTTGTTCTGGAGGCTCCGCATAATAGGTATCCTAATATTTGCTCCAAAGGTTGGATCCCCCGTTGCGTTTTGCTCTACAAGAAGTGGGCATCGCCAGCAGCCAGGTCTCCACAGACTCCAGGGTCTTGGCCCTGTCCCTGATCTGGGGGTTTAGGGCTTTCGGGGTTTGGGGATCTGGGTTGTGATCGGCGCCAGAGATCGATACTCTTCAGGGAAGGGTCGTAGACTAAGTTCTTTTTGGCTCCGAGTGCACGTGGAAGGTGGCTCCAATCCCTCATGGGCATCACAGTTCCTGAAGTTCCAGCTTTGGGGTCTGTGGATCGGTTTTGGGCCAGGGGTGTATGGAGGAACTCCCGCACACTCACCGGTGCGACACCGTGAGTGTTTCACTTGCACGTACCAGAGGACCTTAGGCATGCAGGCAGACGCCTGAGCCACTCATAGGCCGTATGATTTGGAAAAGTTGAAATCTCAGCTACTGGCAGAGCAGCTCTATAGGACCTAAGCCCTAAACCCAAAAGCCTAAACTAAACCGCAAACTTGGGGTCTCAGCGGGCCATGGCTCCAGCACACGGACGATCGATATTGGGTTGATGCGAATCCGATTCAAGCCTGCTAGGCCGCTAGGCACCTCGAGAGTGAAGCAACATAGCCCCAGTTCAGACACTGAGTTTGGGGGTTTAGGATTTAGGGTTTAGGGGGTTCTGTCTCACTCAAACATTCGTTCTCTAGAGCTTTCGAGAGTCTAGCTCTGCACCGAGCGCGGGCGCTCTTCATCAAGTGTTGGGTTTTCTGGGCGCCCGCAACGCCGAAGCCCAGCGCGCGATAGGAAGCAAAGGGACTGTAAAGAAGAGGGTAGAATTCAATCTAGGACCTAGGATCCAGCATTTCGGGCTACCCCTAAACCTTAAGCCCAGCTTATGGTTTCGGATTTGCAGTTGAAATGCCCAAAGCCTGTTGGTGACATGCAACCTGGGCTTATGGTAGTCCTGATGCATATATAGGGCCTAAACTCTAAACACAAAACCCTAAACCCTTCGGGTTTTCGTTTAAGGGGACCTCAAAGCCCCTTTAAATTAAGGAATATAGCTTAAATCATATTAGGGTTCCTACTATATTTTCAGGTATATTCCTTAATTAAATTAAAGGGTTTTGAAGTCTCCGGGTAAGGGGAGACTCCCCAGTCACTATGGGGATCCTCTGACGAATCCTGGTCTCCCGCAGTGTGAGTTGCGCGCCTTCTTGGGGAGTGCTGCGCCTCTGGCGGAGAGCTTTTTGAACAAACGGTGGGGACCTGGAACTCCTGGGTCTTCTTTGCAGTTCTCATTGTCATCATAGGCTATGATGAAAAGCCTTATGCTTATTATTGTCACCTCAAAATATTCATTACTATCAACATGCAGTTCCGACGAGGGGGGGTTCAGCAAGAAGAACCCCTTCAGCCTATGAAAGCGCACGCCCACGTTTTTTTTGAAATCAGGACCCTAGAATACATGGGTAGTTTTCTAACTTAGGGTCCCTTTTTAAGGTCCCCAACATCGTACGGCACCCTTATAAGAACGACCCTAAATGGGATCCCAAGTTAGCGAACTACCACCATGGCCCCGGTAGCTCGGCACGCAAGTTCGCCGCCGAACTTTAAATCGCCGGGACGTTTGAAGGAGCTGTGAAGGATCATATTAGGGTTTGGGGGTTTAGGGTTTAGGGTTAGTACCTAGAAAGCCCAATACCTCCTCAACTAAAGAAGTGTACCGAAACTGCAGGTTGTTATGACTGGACCTATTGAATGACGAGTGTGATACAGGGTCATAGTACCTGTCACAGCGCCTTCTTCTAAGTTCAGCGTAGTGCATGTCCTCACCTGAAAACGGAAAGCACTACGGTTTTGGGGGCTGAACATCATTTGCAGATTTCGGCTGTTCGGGCCAGTGGCAGCACTCGCTTCTAGGTGTTCGGGAAAATTGAAATTGGGCCTCAAGCTCGGCTGCAGCTTCAACACTTGCGGGTTCGGGGTTAAAGTGCCTAAGGGCTCGGGACGAGTATGGCGGAGGCTTTGATTGACCGCGATGCGGTCAAGGTATTGCTCTTCAGTAGTAGTCGTAGTCGTCGTAGTAGTAGTAGTAGTAGCAGCAGCAGCAGCAGTAGTAGTAGTAGCAGCCATACTAGTAGTAGTAGTAGTAGTAG
>CAJNJA010014731.1:0-24313 GCA_905231915.1 Symbiodinium necroappetens | reverse complement strand
AGTAGGAGTAGGAGTAGGAGTGGTGGTGGTGGTGGTGGTGGTGGTAGTAGTAGTAGTGGTATACTGGAACTGGAACTGGTACTTGTACTTGTACCTGTACTTCTTGTCCTACTAAGATTGGAAATCTTAGTAGCACTAGCCGTACTAGGAGCACCTGTAGGACGTGGGAAGCAGGGGGGGCATCAGCAGCGGCAGCCTCAGTCGCTGACTTTCGCATCATCGGTATGGGTATCAAGCCTTGCTAAAGCAGGATTCCTTCAAGCTCCAAGAGGATGTGGAATAGGGTCCATTCTCCATGCATGCCCACGTTTCGGTTTTGATGCCACGTGGCACCGCAAGAGCGCCAGGAAAAAAAGGAGCCAGGGTGTGCCAAAGGTCCGGATGCAAACGTTCAGCCTTCAGGTTTCTTCTTGACGTTCATGGCCCCAAGGCTTTCATGACTCTTGCAAAGCTATTCCAAGCACACCTGCCGAAAAGGCTTGTCAGATCATGACTTGGATATACCAAGATATTCCCACAGTTTGCTTTCAGAAACGATGCGTGTGTGTTCGCTCTGGACAGCACGACAAGTTCCTCCAATGCATGCCCTGGTGCCAGTGCTGGCACCTGCAATTTGCTCCATGGGTTTGGGGCTCTGGCGGTCTGCGCGTCTAGGGCTTAGGTGTCTGCCCGGGTCCTTGCATTTCTCCCTGCCAGCGCTCCTTACTTCCTACTCAGCTACATGCATGGATGTGCAGCGGGGACCGTGCATCTGTTTCGGTAAACATCTACACACTGCCTTGTTCATTGCCTTCTCCTCGGTTCAATGTGCAGTCTTCAAGCTGACATTTCGAGAAGACTTCGCACATGCAATCCCGTGATCTTGGGCCAAAGGTAACCAGCGCCTGGGACCTCGCTGCTTTGGGCATCTCAGGCTGTTGCGACTTGCAGTTTCGACTGGAGCTGGATATCAGAGGTGTCAGAGGGGATTTTTAAAAATATTGACAAGATGGATCGACGGCCGTCCGTACCGTGGTCGCGCATGTTCCTCAAACTCCAGCCAAGACCTCCACAAGATGAGCGGAGAGATGCAGTAGACTTAAAGCTTGGAACAGACTCTGGCCCCTTTACGCCCCCCCAAAATTCCAAACTTAGTATTCCTTGGGTTGCCTAAACCCTAAACCCCTAAACCCCTAAGCCCTGAACCCCTAAAGCCCTAAACCTGCAGGGCAAGACAGACCCGGGCTGGCCTGGCCAAGCCTGGCCACTCCTTTCCAGTGCATAACCTTCCAACACTTTGTTCTCATTCATCAGGGTTTAGGGTTTATAGGGTTTATAAGGTTTATAGTTCATCATGCCCTTTTTTAAAGCGGTTTAGGGTTTAGGGTTTAACTTCTTTGCACTGTGTGGGTCCTCCCATGCGGCTCAAAGTAGTGGGTTGAACAGTTTGAGGCATGTTTAGGTGATGACGTCTGGGTTAATTATGAGTTGGGGACCGAAAGCCACGCAGCTCGCCATAGAGCTAGCTGGCCGTTCTATCCTGACCACGATGGGTGTTTCAGAAACAAGGACTCTACCATGGCGCCGTAATCAAAGAAGTATTTTTTGAGCCTATCAGAAAGGGTCCGTTGACGAAGCTTAAGAACAACAAATATTGGTATTACTGATCCTGTTCTCAGGGCCCTGCCCCTCGTCAGTGGCCATGGCGCAATGGGCACCTGGCTTTGGGCCCTGGGCCACGGAAAGGGCGATTTCCGAAGCTGTCCCACGAAGCCGGTGGCCTCACGTCGAGCGTTTCGACGCGATCCCCTTGAGTGGCCCGGTCGTATGAAGGAGGTCGTTGGAGTTCCAAACATCAACCGTCCTATCCCCGCCCGATCGCTGCAGATAATACTCAGAATATATAGCAAACGACACCACCGAGCCCTCAAATGGGTCGCCGGTGATAGGGAGCACGCCGAGGTGCGCACCGCAGACCGCGACGACTGCGGAACGCCACGGAGGCCGGTGTTGCCCCTGAGCCTCATGCACACACCTCAACCCTAAACCCTACCTAAACCCCCACAAGTAGGTAAAATAATAGCCCAAAACCCATAAGAGGCTATTATTCTACATACTTTTGGGGTCCAGGTAAACCTTAAACCCTAAACCCTAAACCCTCAAGGACCAGGACCCAGTCGAGGCGTGAAGGCTTTTTTCTGCAGGGCCTGGGGTTCAAGCCTACACAGGCGCGGTGATCCATCAGCACTCTCCATCATCATGGACGTAGGGGCTTCCCGGAAAGAGGTTCAGAGGCATCAAAGGTGTGACATCCTAAATGATGCCGGGGAAAACCCCATGAATCCCCAAACCCAAGAGCCCTGAGCGTACTAGCCCTTGAAAGCCTTCAACACAGCAAAAGCCACCCCCCCCCCAAAAAAAAAAATTAAATAAACAACGGACCCCCTCAGTAACCCTAAACCCTATAAACCCTATAAACCCTATAGCCTCTAAACCCTTTGTCCCTATAAACCCTATACACCCTATAAACCTTTTTTTCAACCCTTTTAACCCTCTTAACCCTATAAACCCTATAAACCCTATAAACCCTAAACCCATCCATTTTGTGGTGCTGCCTTTTCTCAGGGTTCGCGGCCTTGGAGGGGCTGGCTGGCTGGGTTCTTAGGCGCTGGAGGCCTGGAAGCTTGGGGATTTTCGGGTTTAGGGTTCAGGGTTTGAGCGTTTGGGGTTTAGGGTTCACGGTTTTGGGTTTAGGTTTTGGGGTTTAGGGCTTCTGGATTGTAGGCGCGTTTCGTTGCGTCTTAACGGCTTCTGGGGGGGTTAGAGTGTAAAGCTCTTGGGCTGCGCTTTTCGGTTGTTTGGCTGCCTTGGTCCACCTTTTGCCACGGCAGACAGATGCCAAAGCTGCATCAGCTTGCTTGGCAAGGGCTTGCAGCACTTTGGGTTCTGAACTGCAGGCTTTGAGGGTTTCGGATTTACCTGGACCCCAAAAGTATGTAGAATAATAGCCTCTTATGGGTTTCGGGCCATTATTTTACCTACTTGTGCGGGTTTAGGTCGGATTTAAGCACAATTTGGGGTTGTGTGGCGCTTTTTTGGCTTGAGGGTTTGGGCGTACACCGTGTGCACACTCAAGCATCTAGTTAAGACCTTCTCCACTCGTTTCGCTGTGCCAGCGTTGGCAGGGAGTGTAGGGTTTGTTTGGGCTCGATGCAGTCCTACTGGCCTGTATATGTTGAGGTAGCTTGGTCTTCGATGATCCTGCAACCAGTCAAGGGCTTGGAAAGACTGTATATGGTCTTGTAAGGGCGCCGCCTGAGTCACTCATAATCAGGAAACTTGCCATACTTCCCGCAGTTTGATTGAGGCACTTCGGCTGATGTAGGATTTTTCCATCAGCGGTATGAATCTCGATTGTCTTATCCGTCTCATCCCCCCTTCGCCCCAACCTATAGCCTGAGTCTAGGACATTTTCAGGTGTCTAGTTACCGTTATTATAGGAGCCTTATAGAAGGTCTATATACCTTATAGAAGCCTTACAGAAGCCCTATATACCCTAAACTCCCCACCTGTAGTTTCCTTTAAATGAGTGAGTTCAGCTGCAAGAGTTCAAGCCGAGCCCGCACCCGAGCCTTTGACTCCTGTAACCTTTCAGCCTCACAGTCCTTTTCTCTACACCCTAAACCCCTAATCCCTAAACCCTACTGAGCCCCTTGCTCTAAATTCGGCCACTGCGCCCCAGTTAGCTACATAACAGAAATGCACAACAGGCACCCCGAAGCCTTTGCAGGCTACGGCGCCCGAACGGCCCGGCGATCTCCGAAGCCGGCTCCAAGACCGCGCGCTCCTGGAGTTTCGAACTCGGAAAACGCGGGGATTTCGGTAAAATTGAGCCTTGGGTCGAGGCTGTTCCACAAGCCCCTTTTCCCAAAGGCTCCATGTACCCATATAGTATATACTTAGGCCTTAAAGGGGTTCCTATATGGGTACTTTAGGGCCTAAGTATATACTATATGGGTACATGGAGCCTTTGGGTTTTTAATGTGTCTGGTCGCATGTACGGTATGCCGCCATACGTACGCTGTCTGAGCCGAAGGTCGCCGCGTAGCCTCGAAAGAACCCAGCGTCTGGAACGCATGTCGAGTACAGCCCTGACTGCCAGGTGTGTAACTGGTTTGTAAGCGGCATGAGAGGAAAGGGCTGAACCCCCCCCCCCCGCGTGGAAGCTGTTTCGCTTGTCGCCGATCCGAGCAGCAAATCTTTTTCCGATCCGAGCAGCAAATCTTTTTCGTGGGCAATGCTGAAATCTTATGACGACTGACTTACTGCTCTATGGCGCTAACATAGGGGCCTGCAATTTCCTCATATTATTCCACATGGCCCGTCAAAATGATTATGCTACAACGTACCCCGAGTCCTTGTTCTGATGATTATTCAGGCCCCCTATTACTCCCATGTCCCATGGCCACCCTACAAAAAACCCTAAACCCTAACCCCTAAACCCTAAACCCTATTACTCCCATGTCCCATGGCCACCCTAAACCCTAAACCCTAAACGACTTCCTAGGTTGGCCGCGCCAGCACCGAGGAGACGAACGCCTCCGGAGACAGCGACGAGGAACAGGACAAGAGGGGTTCGGGATGGTTCGGGCTGCTGGTTTCGGGGGTTGCTAGGTGCTTGTAGGAAACTCAATTTTAGGTTTAGGCTTTCGGTTTTCGGGCCAAAAGGTTCTTGAGGATTTAGCTTTAGGGGTTTACGGTCTGCCGATGCAAGGAGAGACATGACGAAGAAATAGGTAGGCTTTCTTATTGCAGCTGCGAAAATGCATTTCCACGTCCGCGTACGATTTTTTGTGTTATCTTGCGTGACCGCGACTTGTGTTTCAAGCCGAGCAGCAACTGCTGTTGTTCTTGCTGCTGCTGCTGCTGCTGCCGCTCTTCTGATTATTCTTCTTGGCTCCCTGTCCACCTACGCCTGCTTTTTCTCTTGCATGCCATGTGACGGAAGCAGCTGCACGGCACAAGGGGGTCTGATGACGGTGTTTGGTGTGCTGCGATCGGTCCAAGCAGCCCGACACAGAGGGCCTTGTCCGTCACGTAGGACCAGAACGGTCCGAATCACCTAGAAGGGCTGTACCTAAACCCCCACAAGTAGGTAAAATAATGGCCCAAAACCCATAAAAGGCGATTATTCTACATACTTTTGGGGTCCAGGAAAGCATCAGGGACTCGCAACATCCAGGAGCCTCGAGCAGACGCAGCCGAGTCCAAAGATGATTCCGATGCGTCCAGCGACAGCAGCGATGACGAGGGCGATGAGTCAAAGGCGGAAGCTCCTGCGAAGGACCGGGGTAGACCGGGTAGAAGGTTTGGAAGCAGCGCTCCAGGAGGGTGATTTTGGTTGTGGGGATGAGGGTGTAGGATGGACTGTGGCAGGAGGATGCGACTAAGACAGAGGATAAGAACGACGAGAAGTCAACGTCAGCTTCCGACGACGACAGCACGGTGGAGAGCGACGAGAAATCGGAGAAGCCTGACAAGGAGGACGTGCCCGTAACTCGTCACGCGCGCACACACACACACAAATCGCACAAGCACACACATTATTCAGCAGTGGCCAAAGCCCTATAAACCCCAAAGGCTAAACTCCAGATTCCTCAAGCCGTTCTCTTTTGCTGCAGTCCAGGAAAAGGCTGGCGAAAGCGAGGAGCCCTCGGGCTCCTCGGAGGATTCTGCGGGCGAAGAGCCGAAGAAGGAGGCGGAGAAGTCCGAAGCTGTCAAAGAGGAGATGCCTATGAAGGAGGAGGAGGCCGAGGAGGAGGAGGAAGACAGCGAAAGTGAGGATGAGAAGCCCAAGCAGGAGTCTGCGAAGGAGGAGAAGCCGGAAGCGTCTGAGAAAGATAGCGACTCAGAGGATGCAGGCAAGGAGCCAGAGGAGAAGGAGAAGGATTCTGAGGAGAAGACATCCGAGCCTGAAAAAGAAGAGAAGAAAGCCGAAGACACGGACAAGTCGGAGTCCGGGAAGGAAGAGGAGGAGACGGCCGCAGAAGCAGAGGAGTCTGAGAAACAAGAAGGGAAGCCCAAGGACAAGGAGAAGCCGGAGTCGGAACAGCAAGAAGGGAAGCCCAAGGAAGAGGAGAAGCCCAAGGAGTCAGAGCAAAAGGTCGAAGAGGAGAAGAAGTCGGAGTCCAAAAAGCAGGAAGAGAAGCCCAACGAAGAGGAGAGGCCTAAAGAGCCAGAGCAAAAGGTCGAAGAGGAGAAGAAGTCGGAGTCCGAAAAGCAGGAAGAGAAGCCCAACGAAGAGGAGAAGCTTAAAGAGTCAGAGCAAAAGGTCGAAGAGGAGAAGAAGTCCGAGTCCGAAAAGGTGGAGCACAAGGCGGAAGAAGACGAGAAGTCGGAGTCTGAAAAGGCGGAGAAGTCCAACGAAAACCCAGAAGAGGATGTGGAGAAACCTGTAGAATCGGCACCGCCCAAAGAGGAGCATGGGTTGGCTGTAGATTTCGTGCTGGTGCTTTGCAGTGCAGGGACACGGTTAAGAATGAAACGCGTAATCTTGTGACAGCAGTACTCGTGGTAGCCCGTATTCAACGACGACATCACGGTCGCAGTAGTACCAACAGAAGTCGTGCTCCTTGTGATGGTACCAGGCAGTAGCATTACCATCAGTCGTAGCACCGGCAGCCGCAGCAGCAGTGGCACGTTGAAGACTGCTGGGTTTTGTGATTTGGTGTCAAGTCGGATGTAAGTTCTCAATCATCATCGGAAAATCAGTACATGTCTTCCTTTTCTCTCGACCTGAGAGAGCCCAAAGCTCAAGTACCAAAGCTTCGCAAAGCCGAGCAGGAATCAACAAAGACTCAGACTGAAAATGGGGAGACGGACAAGCCGCTTGCACGAAGCAGTTGGCTCTCGCTGGCTTTTGCTGTGTGCAAAACATGACAGCCTGCGAAGAGTTCAAGCAGGCTGATTTCTCGTATCTACAGAACTCACACGGTCCACGCGGGACGTGCGTTTAAGTCTCCTAACCCTGAATGCCACAAAGCACGCCAAGGAAGGAAGAGCCCCCCAAGGCCAAGGATTCCGAAGAGTCAAAAGAGACGACAGAGGCGAGGCGACCAGGGATGGATCATTCGCTTCAGTTGGTGCTTTGGGGGCTGTCGGGGCCTAGGTCTTCAGGAGCCTTCTTCCTAGGTTTAGGGCCCTTTTAGGGTCCGTCTTATAGGGGGGTTCCAGGGGCTTTAACTTGCAACATCCAAGGATCTACCTATAGTCTCCATTGTAGTTCCTTTTGGGGGGGTTACCTTGTAGGATCCTTAATATAGACTTGGTTAAGCCACCCTAAACCCTAAACCCTAAACCGTATGGAGACTATAGGTAACCAAGAAAGGAAGGATCAAGTTCGCGGAGCCTGGGTTCCCTCATGGTTCTCCTTTGCACAGAATGAAGGCTTCAGGGAGTCCAACACCCCCTTTAAGTAAGGAATAGACCCTTAAATCATATTAGGCTTCCTGTTATAGTTTAAGGTCTACTCCTTAATGTAAGTAAGGAATATACCTTAAATCATATTAGGCTTCCTATTATAGTTTAAGATATATTCCTCAATTACGGTGCTTTGGAGTCTCTGAAGTCAAGGCATCTGGCCGCAGTTTTGTAGTCCGAGGGTCGCTTGGCAGTGCCCATACATAGGCCCCTAAGTAGTTCCTTTTTGTGTGGGTTATAGTTAGAATCCTATAATACTTAGGAGCCCAATAGGTAAACTTTGAACTTTTTTGGTATATTAAACCCCTACTAAAAGAAAAGTTGAAACTTTTTTGGGCCAGGGTACTGGGCAGCTAAGAATAAGGTAATCCCAATAAAGGGAACTACTTAGGGGCCTATGGGTGGAACTTGCAGCACAGCTCGGCCGCAGCGTGGTGTCAAGCGTCGCGGAGCCTGCGAAGGCAAACAGCGAGGAAGCGGAGGCCGTTGCTTCAGAAGAGCAGAACCCAAGGGGTCCTAGGTACTGTTATGGGGGATACTTCCCCAAACCATAATAGTAACCCTAAACCCTAAACCCTAAACTTCCCCAAACCATAATAGTAACTCCTAGTATAGAAACCCTACAGTCTACTATATAGGTACTTTGGAGCCTTTGGGGAAGGAGAAGAAGGACTCAAAGAAGCCCGAAGGCGCAGAGGAGCTCAAGAATGAGGCAGAAGCCAAAAACGACAAGAAAGATAAAGAGCCGAAGGATGAAAAAGGCAAGGATGATGGCAAGGAAGAGGCAAAGGACAAGACGGAGGAAGCACCGAAAAAAGCTGAAGAGTCTCAAAAGCAAGCAAAGCTCTCCGGGACGGAAGAGGCAGGGTAGCGCCCTGCGAGCGCAGCTCACCCATGCCCCTTTAGTGTCAGTGCGCAGGTAGACGGCGGAGATGCTTTATTATTACAGGTTAGCTTTGCAGTCTTGTCCCTCGCAGTCTTATGCTCCGAGCCAGATCTGGTCCCACTTGGACTGCGTAGCTGGCCTTGTCCAAGCCGGAGCCTTTATAGACCGAAAACTATCGCTTTGCAGCCGTTGAAGTCGGCAAAACATCTCCTCCCTCCTGCGCGAAGCCCCTCTGCAAGGCGGTGAGCATGATGGGGGAAATGCTCGTGGCCTTGAAGTCTGAGGAGAAGCTCGTCTGAACCCTCAAAGCCGGGCTCCTTAAGGCCCTACCCCAACTGCGCACACCAAAGTGCCCACACCTGTGAACTGTAAGCCGCGTCCAAGAGCTGTCGGCGGAAAGCAGACGAAAGCCTCAATCTGTCAAACCTCTTTCAAGCCAAGAAGCAAGAAGCAACACGCCCCGAGAATTTAAACCAGCTACTGCAACTTTCAGGATAACACACACAAGCACCAAGAAAAGCCGCCTGGGTGAGACCGTTTGATCCCTGAAGCTGCCTCAAATGTGCCATGCCCGAACATTCCCGTGGATGGGGAGGGGGCACATGTACAGACCTATAGTCTAGCGGCTAGCGGAAAGCTTGTAGATGGAGCTGCTAAGAGAAAGGGCTGTAGCTTGGTGTGGTCTTGTCGTGTGGTGTCTTTCCGTAGTTAGTTCCTGTCATCTTGCTATATGTTGTCAAGTAATAGGATTCTGATGTTCTTGTGTTATCTCGCGCCTGTTGGCCTGCCATACCGCATCGTCACACTCAGGGTTCTTTTTGCTTGCAATGTTTGCCGCTCTCTGGTATAGGAAGGTGATTCCACGAGGCCTAATGCTTCAATGATGTTGTCAGGGCCTAACCGTCACAGCGGCACCTATGCCGGCTTGAACTATTCTTCTGTGTTTCGTGTTCGAGACTTGACGGCGCGTGACCTTTGGGCTCAGGGTTTTCTGGGCTTCAGTTCTGCGAAATCTGGTAGAGCTGAGCTTGAAGCAACCTGAGCCTCCAAGGGCAAGCGAGGACGAAGATAAAGATGCAGTCCCCAAGGAAAGGAAGCAGCAGGCAGCTACTTTAGTCCGTAAGGCTCGAACCCAGAGATTCCACAACCCCTTAACTATGGAATGCACCTTAAACTAGAATATACCTTAAACTATAGTAGGAACCCTGATATGATCTAAGGTATATTCCTTAATTAAGGGGTTTTAGGGGCTTTAGAGTCTCTGGGAAAGCTCCTCGTAGATAAGCCCCAGGCAGCAAGCCCAACACCGCTTGATCGAGAGTAGTCCTGATCGTCTTAGGGCTTATGCTTACGATGTATCGTCCCCTCCTTCGTTAAGGAGTATTGATTGGGCTTCCGGGGTCCCTACAACCGTGTACAGATTGTGTACAATCCTAGAAAAAGTTTGCTTTGCATCCACGGGGCTGCAAGTGACAAGAGCTTTTGGCGAGAAGTGAAGCACCCGGCGGGTATGGGGGACCCCCACAGTCAGAGTAGAGACCCTGTGGGATTCCTGAGTATGAAACTATTTTCCTATTTGGTTTGTATGATTTTCTTTAGTTTACCCCGGAACCCTACCTCAATCCTAAAACTCACTATATATATACATATAGATATAGATATATATATATACACATATACATATACATATACATATATATATATATTTTTTTTGAGGCCGGTCTTACATAGTCTTTGTGCGGATCACGGATGAAGGTTTCAGGAGATGAGGGGTCCCTTCTCGAGCTTTTGTTCGTGAGGCTGTTCTTGCCCCCACCACGCCAAGCCTCGAAGAGAACACCATGATCTGGTTGCGAGTGTTGCAGCGAACGCGGCCTTGAGAGAACAGGGTGTTGCCATCATTTGCACAGTGGCACGCTGTGTCGATCTTGGGGGCATATTCTTGGAAGTCACACATGCACACGCTTCGCCCGGCAATTTTGTGGCCCGGATATGTGCTGTACAATTTCCCTTCATGCACATAGCAGTACATGATGTCTCACATAGACCGAGGTAGTTGGTGGAGGAGCAACACCCGTCGTACTAGTAAGAACCCGTCACTGAAGTTACAAAGCGCAGGCCGTCGACATGATGGAGGAGGTCTTGGTAGCTTTCAAGCCGGATGAGACCCTTGCACAGCACACATTCGGGACTTGCGGGCACAGTTCCAGGTCGTTCTGTCAACCCTATACCGGCAGATGTCATAAAGGCAATGATGTGGACAAGGTTAACAATGCAGAAGAACTCAGCGTTACATCTCAACGCCAACAGCCCTGCAACGGTTTGAAGGGAGCTGTTTGCAGATCATGACCGCGGCTACCCCGAGGAAGCGAAAAGAAAAAGACGAAGAAGAGGGTGTCACCAAGGAGATGAAGCAGCAGGCAGACAAAGCTTGAGGGTTTTGCACCGATCATGGCATACTTGCAGGTTCATGGGTAGTTCTAAGTGGGGTTATAAGTCCCCTAATAAGTATAGATACCCTACTTATAACCCCACTTATAACTACCCGTGAACCTCCAAGTAGTGTCGATGATCAAAATCCTGCATCGCCTTTTTAAATGTACACATAGGTACTTCCAATAGGGTCGGTGACCCAGCATAGTGCAGAACTCTGACCATGTTGGAAAAGCACGGTGAATATCGGCAGGGACAGAGACATCCTTCTGACGGGATGTGAAACCCCCCTCCTTGCCGGCATCGTGATAAGTTCATGTTGAGACTGAGTTGTGGTTTCCTCAGAACCTTGACTGACACCACGACTTCGACTTCGCTCACTATCCTCTAACCAATCCCTGAAAACCTGTACACCCAGGAAGTTGCATTCAAATTCTACTTCACTCTGCTATAGTAGACTGCACTCTACTCTACCGTAACCGTACTGTACTATACTAGGCTATACTCTACTCGAGGCGAAGGAGTACTTCGACTGGAACCGTGCTTGGTATCCCATCGCACCTCTGGACTACCTGCACGCGGACAAGTTTGGATCTCGGTCTAGGGTTTAGGGTTCAGGGTTTAGGGTTCAGGGTTCGGAGGAGCTTGGCAACTTTGGGGCTTTTAGGGCTTAGGGCTTAAAGGATTTTCGTGCTTTAGGAAATTTTAGGGTTTAGGGCTTTAGGGATTTTAGGGTTTAATACTTGCGTCAAGGGTTCTGGGGTTTTTGCATGGAGAGCAAAACGGCATGGTAGAATGATGCTGGCGAGTATCTTGTGTGTTGTAACATGCCCTAAGTCGTCGCGAGAGAAGAAGCACAACAGTAGGCATACCCATCCTCATCGCCTCGGCCATGACTATAATTATCCGACCTCTCTTTGTCCACAATTGCCCTCAAAGCACCTACAGATGGAAGTGGTGCTTTTGAAGCTCAGGCCCAACCCCGTCAAGCTGCTGGGAAAGCGAATGGTGGCCTCTTGACTTTCAACTTGCGGTCCACACTTGCCGGCGCTGTTACACTCCCCCCAAATCCCAAGCCCTGCATCCTAAAAACCCAACACTCTAACTCTAACACCCTAAAGCCACTAAACCCCTAAACCCCAAACCTCTACCTGAGACCCTGGAGCTGCGAGATGCTGAGGTTTGGTGCTCGGACGTGGCAGAGAATATCTGGCACGCAGCTCTCGACAGCTGCCCCCACCGCATGGCCCCGCTGTCCATTGGTGAGGCCGGATGCCGGCCAAATTGTCGCTTCCCATAGAGCCCAATACCCGTTAATGAGGGGTTTAGGGGCTTAGGGTTTAGGGCTGAATGAGGGGATTTTTTCCTTAAATCAAAGGGGCGTCTATATCCCTAAACCCCCTAAACCTCCTAAACTCTGGTTTAAGGTAGATGCCTTAGTTTGAGGGGGTATTGGGCTCTCTGGGTTCTGGAGGCCTTGGACGGAATCAGGGGTAAGCTAGCTCTCGGAATTGTTACGGAACTAGGCCATGAACCGAAACTATCGGTTTAGGGTTTAGGCGTTTAGGGTTTAGGGTATAAGGTTGATGGTGGTGTCATGGTTATCGTTCTTGTCACTATAATGACTGTTACTACTGCTAGTCTCAGTCTGATACCTGTTCCGGTTTGTGATGCTAGTCACTACAAATTAGTCTTATTGGTACGATTATTCATGTTATTCTTGTCTTTATTGCTTCTATCATCAGCATTCGTGTTGGTGGCGCAATGGACTCCACGAACCCTGGTCTATCCATGAACTGCTCGACTCGGCTCGGGTCATGTCAGAGCTGCAGGTGCTCTCCGGCGTGGCCCGTCCAAACTCGTCCCCGCCCTAAAGCCCTAAATCCGAAGCCCTCAGGGTTTAGGGTTTAGGGTTTAGACCCTTAAACCTTCCGTCCTGCTGAGGTTCTGGACTCCGGAGAGCTGCGCTGCCGATACCATGGCTGGTCTTTCAACGGAGTCGCTTGGACCAGACATCCTTTGAGTTTGGAAGGAGGGTTTCCGCCGTTTGCAACAACTACAAGTCTACGATGAACAGGACATAAAGCCCAAAATCCTCCAAAGGCACGCCCTTTTTCTCAAGGCCGGCAGCTGCGTCTGTGTACCGCAGGCCAGAAACGAAGCAGAGGCCGATCTACGAGATCAGGGGTTTATTCTTTGGGGCTTATAGGGTTTATAGGGCTATAGGGCTTTTATATCCGTTGATAAGGTTTTGAAGGCCTTGACGGCTTTGGGGAGGACGTGGGTTTCTGCGGTTTGGTCTTACCTTTGGAGATTCTGCATTGAAGTAAGATGCGAGAGACTTCTGGGGTCCTTTAATCAGGATCATTTGCGGTTTAGGGATTCAGGCTTTAGGGTTTAAGGTTTGGGGGGAGGGGGGGGGCATTTTTGAAATCCTTCTCCTGAAAACCTTGCCGTCCGTAGAACGCTGGGGCTTCGTAAAGTAGACCCGAACACCTCGCGCATCCCGGAGTGCTTCAACTTTCAACTCCAAAAGCGAGATCGTTCAACCTCGAACCCAAGATCTCTGCAGTGAAGCAACCTGAAAGCCGCAGAGGAGGCGCGGATTAGCGGCCTGGCGCGTAGCTGCAACCAAGTTGCACTTTCCAGTGGATGTAAGGGAGGTTGAAAGCTGGAGAAGCCCCAATCGAAAGCCAGTGACCCGGGTGGCTCGCATACGACCATGTATGTATAACATTTCTGTATTATAAATGGACACACACACACACGCTTTCAAGCCTCCGTAAGCCGCGTACGTCAGTTGTCGAGAGACGTCGAGGCTTGACCACCTTCCCGGTGCAGGTGAAGCAGGATCGGGAAAAGGGCCTTTAACTTTAGGAGTTTAGGGCTTCAGGGTTAAGGTCCAGGTTTGGGGAAACGTCTGACCGGCTGAACAACTTGGGTTTGAGGGCTAAGTAGTCAGTTTAGGGTGTCAGGGTTTAGTTTCCCTTGCAGGGTTTCTGGCGTATTGTTCCTGGGGCGGATGAAAGGGCTCTCTGAGGCAGCACGAGGCTCGAACTTACTTGGGGTTGTTGCCTAATGCCGACCGCTACAGACGGTGTCGCGGGGTGTCGAGCTGCGCCGGACAGCGATTGCTACTGAACGCTTTCGGGATGGTCGCGGCGTTATTGCTCCATTCACATACAGCTCAGGATTAGGATGGGTTATACGGCAAGCTTCATAGTTCCATTGGAGGTCTTGTGAAGATCTTCGGATACTTGGAACCCTTAGAAACCACTAAGGATGAAGGGAGGATAGGTTACATTGCATCGCATGCGCGAATGCCCCAACGATATACTGGCAGGATTCATGCTTTCTGACGGGATTCAGAGGTTTGGAGGCCAAACCTCGACACAACGTAGGGTTCCAAAGACGACCAAGCACTTCTAGATCTCCTTCAGGATATGGGGGAAATAGGGGCGCCCATGTAATGGGCCTTACTGCAACAAGTAGGGCCCTGACAAATCCTGACCATGAGAACCCCTACGTACATCATATTCCCAGACACGTGCTGATGGAGGGCCTGGTGTGGATCTTCCCTTTCACCGGGCAAGATGCCACCACACACGCCAAAAAGTCGCCCGGCACAGCTTCAAGGCCAGTTTTCGGTGGATATGGGGGTTTAGGTTTAGGGCTGGGTTTTTTGTCCCGGCAGGGTTTCTTGGGTACTGTCGGAAGATCTATTGCCCACGGTAGGCCCGGCGCTCAACAGCTTCTCGAGCATGCATGGACAGAGTCCGAAGAAAGCCCTCCGCACTGTTCAGAGGGTTGTTTGTATCTCTACCAACGTGGACAGGGTCTCAAAAAAGCCTTCCCCTCAGCGGACAGGGCTTTCAGTGGCCCCTCTGCAGCCCGGATCGAGATTCCTCGGGCCCGACATGTTGAGGAAAGCCTTCCTAATCCAACGACGGGTTTTAAAAGGTCGTCTTGTGTACTCCTTGCCACTTAGAGGTCTTAAAGAACGCCCTCCCCTCAGCGGCAGGGGGGTTTAATTGGGGCCTGTGGGGGGTTTCAAATGGCCCTTGAGGCAAAAAGAAAACACATGAAACCTCGAGGAAGGCAGAAAAAACCTTGACAGGCCACACAAGGCTTTTTTTACTTCTTGGCAAGGCTTCATGCTGACGGGCCGCTAGCCCAGGCTCGGGCTTCCGCTTGGCGGGCTCCCCCGCCCTTCGCGGGCTCCCTGCCCCTCGCGGGCTTCCTGCCCTTTGCCCTTCGCGGGCTTCCCGCCCCTCACTGCCTCCATGCCCTGCACGGGCTTTCGCCCCTTCGTGGGCTCGCTGCCCTTTGCGAGCTTCCTGCCCTTCGCGGGCTTGCTGACTTTGGCCTTCCCGCTCTTCACGGGCCCCCTGCCCCTCGCGGGCGGGATAAATTGGCTCTGGATCAAAAAATTCAACTAGCAGAACAGGGGGAGGGACGGAGGGAGGAAGGAAGGCAGGATGCAGAGCAGGGAAAAAGGAGGGAAGGAAGAAAGGAAGGAAAGAAGCAAGTAAGGAAGAAAGCAAGCAAGAAGGGAAGGATGAGAGTAGACAAGGAAGGAAGAAAGGAAGAAGGAAGGCAGGCAGAAAAGAAAAAGACGGGAAGGAAGGAAGGAATGAAAGAAGGAAGGAAGGAGAGAAGTAATGAAGGTATGTATGTACACATACCTACATACATACATACATACATACATACATACATACTTACTTATATAAACATAAAGCGTAAACATCCATAAATATTTTTCAGAGCTGCCAAGGCACTTCCCAGATTTTCCAGTCTCCATCGAGCGGTTTGCTCCTTGTGTTCCCAAGTTCTGTTAGTGTGTGTCGATCGGTTTGCTCCTTTTTTCTTAAATTATCATCCAGTTTGTTTCGCTTGGTTTGCCATTTGTTCTCAAGTTCTCTAGTCTCGTTTCGAGCGGTTTGCTCCTTCTTGTCAAATCCTCCTTTTTTTCTTCGAGCAGTTAGCTCCCTGTCTTCAAGTTATCTAGTTTCTTTCGTGCGGTTTGCTCCTTTTTCACAAATTCTATGATCTTTTTGAGCGGTGTGCTCCTTGTTCTCAAACTTTGTAGTATATTTCGAGCGCTTTGCTGTGTTTTATAATTTTTCTAGTCTCTTTCGACTGGTTTGCTTCTTGTTCTCAAACTCTCCAGTCTCTGTCGATCGGTTTGCTCTTCTTTTCAGCATTTTCTCAAATTTTCTAGGCCTTTTCGAGCGGTTTGCTCAAAGTCGATGGTCTCCTTCGAGCGGTTTGCTTCTTGTGTTCTCAACCTTTCTATTTTTTTTCGAGCGGTTTGCTCGTTTTATTTAATTCTCTAGTCTCTTGCGCTTGGTTTGCTCTTTGTTCCTTCGGAGGCTCCTGGCTCGGTGGTCTTTTTGCAGACTGCCTCTCCACGCTCACGCTTCTTAGTCTCGTCCTTCTCCGTTTCCTTTCTTTCTGCGTCTTTCCTCCCCCGCCCCTCCCCTCCCCTGACTCTCCTTTTTTCCCCTTCCCTTCTCCAGTCCCTTCCGCTGCCCTTCGTTCCTTTGTCTCGCTTTCTTTACCCTGCCCTTTCCCTGCTTTCTTCTCCGTTTCCCCGCCCTCTTCCTTTTCTTCCTCTTTCCCTGTCTCTCTGTTTCTGCGTCACTGTCTGTCTGTCGCTCTGTTTCTCTCTCGCTCTTTCTCTCTTCCTCTTTGTCTTCTTGCTCTCACCTCTGCTTTCCTGCGTACCTTTTGGTTTCCCTCCGTCTCTCGTTTTGTCTCTTTCTCTCTCACTCTCTCTGTCTTTCCCTCTGTCACCCTCTCTTTTGCCCATTGCTTCTGTGTCTTTGTCTTTCTGTCTCTCCCTCTCTTTGTCTCTTTGCTTATCTGTCTTATGCCTCTTTATTATTTGGTTCCTTCGGCCTTAGACCCCCAAACCCAGGGCGCGAAACCAGCCTTGTACGGCCGGCTCGGTTGTTTGCTGCCTCCTTAAAGACTCTTTTGTTCCTTCGGCGTTAGACCCCCAAACCCAGGGCGTGACAAAAACCTGTATGGCCTGTTAGGTAATTTTTGCACCCCTTCTTCAGAATTGTTATTTTCCTTCTGCCCTAGACTCTATATTGACCCCCAAACCCTGACGATGTAAACAGGGCGCGAAAAAGACCCCGGGCCGCAAAGTGAGCATGAGGAGCCTTTAGGGGTGAAAAAAGCTCCGCCCGTTCTTTCGGTTTCTGGTAGGGTAACAAGCAGGCACTGAAAACAGGAGTGTGGGCAAGAAAGCATTCTGATCATTGCGGTAAACCCCAAGTAGCAAGGACAAGTGTTCTGAAAGTTTCGGTGCGGCTTGATGTGCTTGCCGATGACCTGTGATCTTTGTCACAGTCTGCCACTCTGCGTTCCCAAATGGCCTTTGGAGTTGGAAGAGTTTTTCCTTCGGACTCGTCTGAGGTCTGCGCCATGCGTCACCCCCGAAATGGACGGCGCCGACGCTTGGAACACACGGTATTTCAGTTGAAAGCCTTCGGAGCTCAGCAGCTCGCGCGATGGGGGAGTGAGGACACCTTAGCCTTAGCACCTGGAATCCTATGCTTCGAAAGTGTGCATTTAGGATTTCAGGCTTTAGCGCTCTCCGGCTTCCAAAGAAGGCCCCTCTAGATTGAAACGCTACTTCAGCCAACTAAAAATGTAAACTCATACGAGCCTGAGGAGTGGATCATGACGGTTGCGCCAGTGGGCTACCAGGTGCTTGGCGACTGCTGCGGGCGTTGGGCTTCTGGATACTATGCCTATACAGCTTCCAAGAGCTGAAGGGTTGTGAGCCGTTTTCGTTATTCCGTTAGTCTTTGCACGGCATTGTTCCTCAATCCCAAGGCCTCAAGTTATATGACCATAAAAAGGTGGGAGTTTGCAGAGAGATTGGGGGACGGGAAAAGGGGCCTTCGTAATGCCATGTCTTAAGAAAGCCCAGTTGTGTCGTTTCACTGTTGAGCCACCTCCTTGGGTGAGAGCTGTGTTCAGGGCTCCAAATGTCGGGGGTTTACAGTTTCGGGTTATTACTTGATGCCAGCCATGGTGAAGACAAGGATCCTGCATGCTCGCCACTCAGGACATACCAGGCTTCAGGATTTGCAGTGGAAGCACGAAAGACCACAACATTCTCGATATTGGGGAAGCGCTGTCACTTCCCCCCAAACCTGCTTACTCAGGCTGCCTGCATACTTTGCAGGCATGACTGGGCATCACGCGGAGAGGCGACTCAGCGTACCTCACTGTAATGGCAAGCATCCCCGCCCCAACAACACTTCGACCTATCAAGGGATGTCAAAGACCTGCACCCCGAATCTGGAACTTCAGTAGCATGACTTGCAGTTCAATAGCACGCAAGCTGGAAGCAGGTGTCTGTGGAAAACACGTTCGACCCCTCTCATGCGCCCTTCCTTCACAACGGCATTGTCAAGTATGCCGCAGAGCGGGCTGCACGGCAGCACGTTTAAAGGTGATTAGCATGAGGCTGTGAGCATTGGCTGTTTGTTGCCCCACCCCTCTCTGGTAACTAGGCGCAAGCTGCTGGCATTGAGTAGAAGGAAATGAGGTTCCCAGCGCCCAAACAGTGCGGCAAATGCTGTTGTCTTCGCTTTCGCTTTGCTTATTTGCAATCTCCAAGCGATATGATCTTGGGTCGCCCTGTCGAGTCTTGTCCGCGATGGCAGGCACGGGCTATAACGAAGTTCGTCTTGCGGGACGATGTTATTTCCGGCAAGCGTGGCTTCGTGCTGCAACACAACGGCCACTTGTGCTTTCAGAGCCTGACGAAGCCTACTTCCGGTCGTTTAGTTGGGTGTTTTGCATTCTGGCGTGTCAAAATTATCCCGCACGAGGTGGCCGGGCAGGGACTCGTAAGCGTTACCTGAAGGAGTGGTAAGCGACGAGCCCTGTAATCCTGAGCCTAACAATACCTCGAACTGGCCCGATGTGTGTCGAGGTTATGACGAGTCCACGGAAGGCATCGCTGCAACGAGACAGTTCCTTCGCCAAACGCTTGGCTACCATAAATCCGGTAATTAAGCCTCAGGCCCTTGGGCTAACTCATCCGAAAGAGTTTTGGAGCAGGACGGCTGGAATCGGAGCCAGTTTGCATCAGCATCAGACAGCGGTCACCCTCATCCTCAACATCACCACAGCCGCCACTAGAAGCACCACCATCATCGTCGTCATCATCACAACTGTGTGCCGGGGAAGTTGAAGTGCTGTTGCCACATTTCTGTCACATCTCAGGGCTGGTGCTTGCTTTGAAAGGTTCGTGCCACCGTGTTCCAATACCACCGTCTACAAATACGCGGATGGGCGTGTGGAGACGCTCGGTCACACCACTCGGGGTCTAGAGTGGGACCTTGTCTGTACATACAAGGCGAAGCCAGTCGGAATGCCACCGAAATCCCTACACCCTGGTGGGGTTCTCCTTCAGCCTAAACCGCTCAAACCCCTAAACCCCATAAGCCCCGTAAACCCCTAGACCCGTACCCTATACTCTTATAAAGGAACAGGGTTTCCGGCCACCTGCCCTGGCCGAGGACGAACCAGCTCTACTTCGTGCCTTGTGGCCCGCATGAGACTCGCTACATCGTGAACCTTGGTGCCGGTGAACGGCGAAGGCCCAGAAAGTGAGGTGCTGCCATGCTGTCATATGCTGCCCAGAGCAGCATCGAGATCTACTAGTAGCGTGCGGGGGCCTCAAAGTATATGTTTGGGCGTCCGGTAATTCAGCCCAAAGTTCCAAGCTGCTCGCACACATCTCCAGCAACCATCGCAGTGCAAGTCTTAGAGTCCTTCGGAAATTCGTTTTCGCCACTACTAGAAGCTGCATACAGTTCGATTGATTAAACAGACTTGCAACGCGTACTGGTCCATGCTTCAAAACCCTAAACCCTAAATACCCTAAAACCCTAAGCCCTGAAACCCTAAACCCAAACATCCTAAAGCCCTAAATCCTAAAACCCCAAACCCCAAACCCCTAAACTATTCCGTTGAGCTGGATTGGCAAGATGGAAAAAGGTGCTCAAAACAAACCCTAAACTCTTACGCTCCTCTCTCGGGGAAATGCTGGGCCCGGAGGCGGCTTCCGACGATCATGGAAGATGTGCTCCATGTGTCCTCCGGCTTGAGCTTAGGGCTTAGGGTATAGGGCTTAGGGCTTAGGGCTTAGGGTTTAGGGCTTAGGGCTTAGGGTTTAGGGTCTCTGGTTTAGGGTTTAGGATTTAGGGTGTTTAGGGATTAGAGAGGATTTGGGTAGGTTGTGAAGTTCTTTCGGCGTTGCTGCGCGACGGTGGTGATTCTGACCATGCTGGTCTTACTTGTAGTAGTCCAGTCGTAGTCGTCCTTCTTACGAGCCCAGCTATGCTGGCGCAGTCTCTATTTTGAGAACCCTTCGGTTCATTTTCCTTCTTGGAAGCTCGACTAATCCGTATGCCTTTGATGCCCCCAGACGGTATTTTTGTTTTTTTGGTTAGCCCTCCGCACCCGGACATGGCTTTTTAAATGACTGAAAGCTGCCTTTATATAATTATGTGGAGATTCAATTCTGGCTAGGTGGAGAACTAGTTCCTTCGATGGGGAAGCCGACAGCGCACTAACCATCCTTTTTGGAACTGAATCAGGCAGCCCTGCCCCAGTGCGTAGGTGGGGTTTCCAGCATAACGCGCCAAAAAAAACGCCAGCACGCCCCGACATTGTTCACAGCCCAAAACTCAAAATTGTAAAGCTGCACGGGTTCAACATTCATTAAGACCTGTGTCTTTGATCCCGTAAACAAGGCTTTTCTTCAACAAGATCTTCGGCTTCCAGTCCGCACCAGATTGCTGTGTCCATGCATTTAGATGGCTGTGCGGTTGCATTTCGATCTCGCGGGGAGATAGCTTGTCGGGTTGTGGGAGCAGTACCGACTCTAACCCTGATGAGCTCAAAGGTCCCTAAACCCTAAACCCATCTGCGCTGTTAAGGATACCGTTTCCAAGAGCAGGACTTGATGGCCATGTGCGGACAGGAGACGCGTACCGGGGTCAAAAGACAACCCATGTTCTGGCAGCGGTCTGCGCCAGTCTCGGCCGGATTTGGGGTTTTTCTACCACACACAGTCCGCATGTGTGGGTGTGTTTGTGTGTATGTGTGTGTGTGTCTGTGTGTGTGTGTGTGTTTTTGATTTTCTGTGTTTGTTCCAGCAGAAGCGATTTGGTACGACTTGGGAAATCTAACAAATATCATGGTATATTATGGTATGTATATATATATGGTATAGGTATAGTATATTATAGTATAGTGTAGTATAGTACAGTATTTATAAGATGGAAAACCTTACAAAGTAGAATCTGCCGATCTCTGCATGAGGAGCGGGCGCTTCAGGAGAGTGCCAACTATGCCTGGGGAGAGCAGTATGTGCTCGGCCACGTAGACGCAGGAAGAGGGTTTAGGGTTTAGGGTCCCCCGCAAAGCAAAGTGGAGGGCTTGAGGCTTTGAGAGCTTGTAGCGTTTACCCAAATTAACAACCAAAAAGCCTATCTGTTGAGGTTCCGTTTCATGGCTTCCTTCTTCTAGTCCATAAAAAAGTAGGTTTTCTGGGCTTCAAAGCCTTACATCCTTAGGGCTTCAAGGGCATCATGTTGAATGCCGATGTCATGTTGGATGCTCTCACACAGAGCCGAGAAGTCAAGGGCAGGGCCTCCGGCAACTGCACGGGGATGACATGCGAGCCGTGTCCATGTTGGAGCACGTCAACGTTACCGAGTGAACTCCTGAGGCACTCCGGCTGACAAGGGCGTCGAGGTGTTTCGGAGCCTTGGCAAAGCTAGCAATAAGCTGGCAGCACGCATGGAGGCAGAAAAGCACGGAGACCATCGGCGCGGAGTTCTGCCAGTGTTGGCCTCTTGTCTTAGAGAAGTCAGTCAGGGAAGCGTCTCCACACTCAGGAGATGGTTCTACGAGTTTGCCAATGGAGGGCCCTACTTTCCCAGGTCCTCCAGGAGCAAAGGGGGTCTTTCGGGCGTACGGCTGGGGGTCTGTCGGCTTAGAATTCGGGGTGCAGGGGTTCAGGGGTTTTGGCCCTAAGCCCCCAACCCTAAACCCTATAAACCCCCAAACCCTAAATCCTAAACCCCCCGGGTTGAAGGCTCTGCCGTTCGGGGGAGGGCAAGAAGCTTTGGGTGGTCCCAAAGGCTCCTAGGTACTGTTATGTGGGATACTTCCCCAAACCATAATAGCAACTCCTAATATAGAAACCCTACCTTCTACTATATAGGTACATAGGACGCTAAACCCTAAACCCTAAACCATAATCGTAACTCCTAATATAGAAACCCTACATTCTCCTATATAGGTACTTTGGAATCTTTGGGGGGTTTCATGGCAAGACCTGAGGCCTCTCCTTGAGTGCCCCTGAAACCACAAGGTATAAGATATAAGATATACCAAAAAAGATACTATATAATTCCCCTTTAGAGCCCCTAGAACCAAAAGGTAGAAGATAGAAGATATACCCAAATAAAGATAATATAGAATCTGAGGCTTTTTGGAATCCCACTCTCATCATGTACCGGTAGGGCCAGGAAGTTCATGACAGCGTGCAAGGCATACCGGGGCTTTAACACCAAACCCTTGAGCCCTGAGGTTGGCTCATGGTCTGCCTTGCCGAGTTGCGAGAGTCTAAACCCTAAACCCTAAACCCTACTGTAAATCCTATAATAATAATTATTATTATTATGATTATTATAATCAGAACAATAGTAATAACAATAATAATATTATTATTATGAGATATATATATAGATAGATGGATAGATAGATAGATAGATAGATCTGTTTTCGCGATTGAAGAGCTGGCCACCGGAGCCTTCCCCGTGAAGCAATTCGGACTTTCGGATTCCGATGGGTTGGGATTTCTGTTTCAGCCGAACTTTAGGGTTTAGGGTTCAGGGGGAGAGAGGGAGAGAGAGAGAGAGAGAGAGAGAGCGCCGAACTTTAGGGCTTAGGGTTTAGGAGAACCTTGCAAGAAGACAAGACTCAGGGATTAGGGGCGTTTAGGGCCGGGTTTAGGGTTTAGGGTGGGGAGGAAGAGAGTGCAAGGACGCTTCCGGCAACTGATTCGATGCTCTTTGACCGCTGGCAAAGACATTCGAAGTACTGCGTGAGGCTCAGACATCGAGGCACGAGCATGCTTGAGCAGGTGCACAGATGCTTCTGGGAAAAGCATCTCTGTCTTGAAGCCCAGCAGACGGGTTTCACAGATGCCAGATGCCAAATCCTTTGAGCGATAAGACTCAGAAATCTTTCAGAATTCGTGTGTGGAGAGTTCTACCTTTGGTGCGGATACTGTCTATCATTCCCTGTGTTTCCAGGTTCCTTCCATGCACCTACACAGAAAATGGCCGTTTGAACCAACATGTCCGAATCAAGGCCCGCGCTGTCGACGCGTCATGCGTGCCTTTGGCGACTTGGCAGCTGGTTTTGCCCGGGCTCCGGGCCGAGTTTTGATCAGCGAAGAGGGATGCAAGGATCTGCCGTAGGGGCAAGTAATGACATCAACATGACGTCAAGGAAACAGGCCTGCTTTATGGCAGGATGCTGTGTACCTCCTGAGTAAGTGCTGAAATCTTGCCTTGATCCAACAGGCTTCCCGAAGCAACATGTTCCCTAAGCCCGAAGATAAATTCGGCAGAGAGCAAGAAGCCAGATCCAGGCAACCAAAAGTATGGAGATCTTCGGCCACATATAGGGACATGACCTTGGAAACGCGTTTTTCGGTGATCCCTAAACCCGTGAGATCCGAAGCATGTTCCGCTGATCCAAAGCCACTGGATCAGTTGCGACACCCGGTGAAAATACTCTCCCTGCAGGTTGCTGTAGAGACGCCACATATTCCACACGAAAGCATGGTTGAAGAGCACGCAAGCCAAGCCGTACCCGCACAGGTTTCCGACAGACCGCAAAGCTTTGGCAAATCACTTGTGTGCTTCGCGCTCCTGCACCAAAACGGTCGCAGCTAAATTCTCGGTGCATGCGGGCTGAGGCACACTGCATGAGGACCCCGGGTGTTCATGGCAACCACGGGCTTTTGTGAAGCGAGGCATCCCCTGCGCTATTCAGATATAGTTAAGGTAATTGGCATGGGCTGAAATTTGCAGCGAGAAGGTTGCAAAAACGATTTGCACAAAAGATGTACACACACTCACACAGACGGCCCTGCCCCATCCGGGCTTCCACGCAGTGAAACATGTGCCCCATATGCCATTGTAGTCTCCGGCGTGTTTGAACCCTCTGGCAAGCTGTGAAGCTGTTCATCGGTCCTCGAATCCCAGGTCCAGTTGAAAGAAGACTATGATATACTGCTCTAGTACAGTATAACAGACCATAGTGTAGGCTTGTACATTAATGGCAATTACAAGCATACTACAGTATATGTTGAGACCTGAGTCTTGGACTCTGTCGCTTTCCCAGCATTTACCATGGCTGCTGCAGCCTCGAAACTCACTTCAGAGCAGAGTAAGACGGCTTCTCGAAGAACTCCCG
>CAJNJA010014730.1:0-12072 GCA_905231915.1 Symbiodinium necroappetens | reverse complement strand
AATAGGATTTCAATAGGATTTTAATAGGCCGTCGGGAGAGGGTAGCGGTGGGGGGAAGGGCCTCTACGAGGGGAGGCCTTGGGGGGCAAGGGGGACCAGAGTGGTTCTGGGAGGAGGCTGCAGGGGAGCCATGCTTGGCCTCGCCACTGCAGCACAGCTCAGTACAACAGCTCTCCTAAGGTCTTGTCGCCCGTTAATAGTGCATCAACAATAGACTTGAACGTCGATACTCGCAGGACTCAAGCAGAGTACCAACCACAGTGCGAAATGGCGTCTTGCTCTCGCATCTTGATAATCCCGCCATAGTTTGCAGAGCTACAGTATAATACTTGAATGAATCAGTCAAACAAGCATCCTATTATTTCCCTATTTATTTCCTATTCGTGGGAAACCCAATAATCCTATTGAATTCCTATTGTTTCCCTAACAGTAATTATCTGCAAGAATCGCAGTCTGCCCAAAGTTGGACTTCGCAACACCGTGCACTGTTCATGTTTTGGGGTCCCCCGATGCAAAGCAACCCTGCAAAAAGTCAAAACGTGCAGGACGAGTACTGGGTGGATTCCCCTGGGCTTGGACTAGTGACGTCACTGGGTATCAACGAATATACGGTGGCTGCACCAAGGTCAAACAAGCAAACAAACCACGTAACATGCCAACAACCCGTACATTCGATCTCCCCCGAATTTTCCGCAGGCCTCTCACTTGCTGGTCTTCCTCACTTCGTGCGAGCATTCTTCATATGCCGTTGCACCGTCTGTATGGCGCGCCATAAGTCTGTCCCCCTCCTTCGGGGGCTGCGACTCGGTGTACGAGGCCTCCTTGCGCCCGTCGAACCAAGGCTGGCGGTGTCTGATGGGCGCCCTCGCTCCCCCCCTGGCCAACTCATCTCTTGCGACAGTGTATCTGAGGTAATGGGGTTGTCGTCGTCATCACGGTTCCCCCCCGCATCATGCGGGAAGTTTATGGTTGGTTGCTCGTCGTCAACAGCCCCTCCCCAGTCGACTTCGTACTCTGTGTCCCCCGCTCAACGGTTGCGTCAGGCAGGTCCTTCCCCTCGGTGGTGTCGTGCTTGGCTTTCTTCTTGCTGTGCTTCTCCTTGGTCGTCTTCCCCTCCTTGACTTTCTTGCGGTTCTTTTTGTCCGGCTTCCCCTCCTTGCTCCGTTGCTTGTCTTTTTTGTCTTTCACCGACTTGGGGTCCTTTTGCAGCACGGCAGTCTGGGCGGTCTCCCCCCCATGCCGCTGCTTTCTCATCGCTTTGTATATACCTTTGCCTTCCCCAAGTAATCTGCTCACTTCCCATGGGAACTTGGCAATGTAAAAACGCAGCTCCACAACCGTCCGCGGGTTGATTTTGGCTGCGAGCTTAAGGAGCTCGTCTGCCTGTCCCCCGGTGTGTCGTCGTTCTTTATGGCATTGGAGGTATCTCTGGTAGTCCTCGTGCTCGGCATCTGTAAGTTTGTCCCCCGTGGCGAGGTCCATATATACTTGCTTGTTGCTGTCCCACGCACACTCTCTGTTAATCCAGCTGTCCAGCGGGTGAGGTTCGTACAACAGGACCGTCCCCTCCTTTGTCTCAAAGCGCACATATTCAGCAAGAGGCCGGCTCCTGCTCGCCATTGTCTAGGCTATTCCCCCCAGCGGTTCGGACACTGCTCGGGCAGCTGTGCTCTCCCCCTCTTTTCTCATGTCCTTGATGCTGGCAGGGCTGCTGGCGGTCCCGGCTGCAAGCATGTATTTGTAGCAGCTCCTCCCCCCATCGTGGGGCTTATGGTACCAAGGCCCCTGTAAGCAAGCCTTGCATGTCACCCCCATTTCTCGAAGTCGTTCTGCGAGCTTGCACTGTTCCTCCCACGTCGTTTTGACTTTGGGCGGCTTGGCATCGGGAGATCTCTGCTGTCCCCCCCTCACGGAACCTGTCGAAGAGCTCGCCATCGATCTCCCCCAGGCTGTCGTAGTCGAGAAAGATCACCCACAGGTCCACAGTCACAAAGTATGCTCCGTCCCCCTATTTTTTTTCCCTCCCACTTAGCAAGGACGAGCCCGCATTGCAGGGTAGTCAGGTAACAGAGCCATTGCACAAAGCGACCACCGGTACGGAGTCAATTTGCAGTACGGTAACAATGACGATGCAAAAACGACCTCCATTTCGGAGTCAATTTGCAGTACCATCAGAGACAGCACACTTGACACTATCCCACAACTGAACAAAGGAGCTGCATATTCAGCGCTGTTGTGCCCATCAGATTATAGGGCTTCAGACCGTTGCGACATTTGACCATCGGACTGGCCACACTGGCTTCACTCGGCAAAATGCCAGAGTTCCCTAATTACAAATTACACCTGCAGACAGTCTTGCATCTCATTGCTTGGCTCACTTCAAAGTTCGGGCATAGCGCGCAGCTTCCAGACTGAGGAAAGGCATGACTGCGCAGTAAGCAGCGCAAGAATGGCAGAGCTCATGTATTCTTGCGCGATAGCTGTCACAGCACAATCACCGAGCATCAACAGCGGGTCGGCGATGCAAAGCAGGAGCGCACCCAGCGATCACTGTTCGACACCCAGGCCAGCACGTGTTGCTTTGTGTGTGGCAGATGTCCCAATGTTTTTCACACTGCTTCAACTTCAGAATTCCATGGCAGCTCATCCAGCAGGCAACTGCACATCTCTCTCTCAGTGTAATGGAAGGAAGTTAGCACCATGCAGCCACGATATAGTCACGCTGTCCAGCCAAAAACGTCAACTAACCAGACCACCGTTTGCCCAGGCAGCGTGTAACTGGCGTAACCTGGTAAGGCATGGCTCCCTCTCAGAAGTACTGTAAAAAGCTGCAGGTATATTCCAGCTGTCCACGACCAAACCAGAATATAGCAACAGCGGCCACAAATCACAGTGTACTCCAGCCATCCGCAAAGGGACGAAGAGCCAGGTCAGGGCTAGTGTAGCCATGGCGGGAAGCACGTACTTCACCCAAGAGAACAATCCGAAAATCAATCCCACAACCCAGAACACTGGTCCATGGTAAAACTGGCACATGAGCTCCCTGAAGCAGAGCATCGGAGCAGTGAAGGTGAAGGGGACGCGGTACGGTGAGAGTGGGAGTGCGGCAGGTGTAAGGGAGGGCGGTGGACTCATGGGCGGCAACCATTTTTTGTTCGGTTTTTTGGTTTTTGCGGTGCCACGATGGCGATGACGAGACCACGCGCGGGTGAAGTGCCGGTTTCCCTGTTGGTGTAAAACTCTGTAGGGGTCAGAGTAGACTGCATGTCAGAGCACTAAATGATCATGTCATGCAGGAAAAATAGGGGTTATGAGGCATCGCGTCTTGCACGCGTAGCATCTACGAGGGCATAGATTTGGGGGCAGATGGGGAGGGAGGCATTGATGTCGTTTGGGGGTTTTGTCAAGATGAAACGACTCCGAATGGACCTGATGATGTTGGCCTGAGAAGACATCAAATGCAGGGTATTATGAATTCCAGTAGAATTATGAATTACAAATTACAATGCAGAGCGTGGATGCGATGAGTCGGCATGAACCTGATGATGATGGCATGACCTAATTCGAATGCAGCAAATTTTTGCATGCACTGTTGCAGAAACTCAAGCCGAACGATTCCCAAAGTCCAACATTTCCAAATTCCGAATTCGAACGGCAGAAAGTCAACTGAAATTTGCCCCCTACATCTGTGCAAGGACAGTCGTCCCTGGCAGAGACTCTCGGCGTCACTCAAAATGAACCTGATGATGTTGGCATGATGGTGCAGAACGATGGTTCGTTAGTGGCTTTGAGGGCAACGCCGGGGAATGTAGGTACAGGGCCTACAAGCTGTCGTCAGGAATTTCAACCGGTGCAGGTCGGAGTCGATCAAAGGCTTGTTGTAACGTAGGTTGTTTGAGGGGGGCGGGCTTAGCTCGCAGGGGAATGGAGAGGCCTTCCAGCCATAGTTTCACGGGGGTGGAGGCAAGGGCATGAAGAGTAGTAAAGGCAACCAGCACCAATCTAGACTCCCCTCTCCATGGCATAGTGGCATGTAACTTGCTTCTAGCCTCGAAAACAATAGGCTGCTCATGTATATCATGCACCGTGCCTTTGATGGTTTGGTCCAAATGTTGCATCTCAACCTGTCCATCTGGATCGGAAACCCAAAGACCGCCACCCTCAACCTTAGAAAGACACTGAATGTAGCTAGCATCAGATCCATTGCGCATGTCCCTGTGCGGCGGAGTTCGCATGTTCAGGCGCAGCGCAAAGGTGCTAAACTCGAAGGCGGGGTGTGTTTGCTGGATATACCTAACGCATAACTCGGTACAGTGCGGTAGGAGCTGTGAAGGATTCGTGATTTGGTCATGCTTACGGGGGTGTGCACCAAACACAATGTACTTACCAGGGCCTCCTTTGGGGTCTGAGTATTTGAGGTTGGGAGGCACAGTGTCCCAGATTTCGACCACGTCATCTTTCGAAATGGCCTGTCCACGTTTATGCTTGCAAAGGAGGCTATACGCGAAAGCCTCCGCCGGGACATACCGAGGCTCGACTTTCAAGGCTTTGGCGAGGATGTTCGTGGTTTGGTCATCTAGGTCTGCTTCACCAGGGGATTGTGGTTCAGGTTCCGAGAGGGAGTCAGTTTGGTACGATGGTGACGTAGAGCTCTCTTCAATTTGGGGCACAGGTGTGGTTGGGGTTTGGGCAATTGTTGTTCTGTCAAGCCTCGGGGGTTTGGGGGGTTTAGGTTTGGGCAGCGGAGAAGGAGCGCTGAGGCCAAGCAAGGCGGCATACGGTTCAGCAGCAGCTGCTACTTCCCACCACTGTCTTTTCATTCCCCTAAAAGACACTGAACTCGAACTTGAAGTAGCACAGGCTGCAGGTGTAGGAACATAGACGCAGCAACGGTGTCCTACCAGTGGAGCAGCAAGGATCTCGCGCTAACACTGCAAGGAGAAGCCTGCGCACAAGCATCTTGTTTTTCTGCAAGCTCGTTGCTAGGTAAACTCTCGTACAGTAGCATCTCACGGCTTGGTGCAAAAGGGGGCACAGGCCCCAGTGGAATTAGAGGGAGGCGGGAGAGAGCTTCGCACCTCCAAGCTGCATCTCAGGATTACTTTGTTCCATATCGGATTACGGTGCAAATGCAGGTAATTAAATTGCAAAAGAATTACGAATTAAAGAATTAAGGAATTAAAGAATTACAAATTGGCAGAACGAATTAGAATTAGGATTGTACAAAAATGCATGCGGTGGGAATTATGAATTGCAAAACTGAATTAGGACATGCCCAAGCCGGGGCTTGCAGCTCCGCTCAGCTAGAGCAAATATGCGATTGAAAAATTGAATTGCCGTGAACTGCGATAGTACAATTACTTTGCAGGGACCCGAGCTGGTTTCACGCAAAAGTGGGAAAGCATGACAGCTAAAGTGCGTGGGTGAGGGGAGTTCCCAAGACGGCGTGGCTCAGGTATGCAGGATACTGCTAGGGTCAAAAGTGTCCACCACGACTCAGCAAGGCTTGAAGGAGCTCCTGCGTGCTGACATTGCGGAGTGGCGTGGGATTCCCCACCATGTAGATCTGGCCTGGTGCATCGCGTACAACAGGCTGCAGGTGCTCCGAAAGTCGAAGCGGCTGCGGATCAATCACCGTGGGCATAGGCGTTGGCGTGGTAGTCGTCGTAGTTGACGCGGGAGCAGGCGTAGGGGTACTTTGAGGCACCTCAGCCGCAGGCGGGTTGCGTTTAGGCAGCTTAGGGGTGCGCTCCATGATCGTGTTGACATTCTCCATCATGAGGTTGAGTAGCTCCCTGAGTTGTTGCAACTGGTCCGAGGAGTCATTGAGGCTCTCAGCATTGCCAGCACACAAGGTTTCCACACGCACCAAGCGATCCTCGACATTGCTCGCCGTTTCCAGCGTAGTCTGCACAGCGTGCATCCGCTCGGTTTCTGCTTGGTTTGCACGGACCAGGTAATCCAGGGAGTCTTTGTGCGTGTCCAGCAACGATTTGTGGTTCGGCACCAGGACATTGAGTCCACGGATGCCTGAGTTGAGTTCACCATAGAAACGCTTCAGGTCAGCATGGGCACTGTCCAGCTTGGTCTTCATCTCTGTGCGAGTCACATGGACGTCAATGCTCAGCTGTTTGAGCATGCCTTTCAGCTCGTCAGCCAGAGCATCCAGTTTACCAAGCTTGTCGTCCAACTTCGTGATGCGTTCGTGTGTGCTCTTATTGTCCCCCGAGATAACCTGAAGGGATCCACGGCCTTGTCGCAGAAGTCCATCCGACATTGTCTCTTGCATTTTGAATTGGCTCTGAGTCTCCAGTCCCATACTCTGGCACGTCTTGGTGAGCGCCGGGAGTGTGTGGATCAGCGGTAAGGCCTCCGCAATCTTCTTGTGCTTCTCGGTCATGGAAGTCAAGAGCTCCTTCAAAGGCAGGAGGGATTCCTCCGTCACTCCAGGTTGATACATCGCAGCCTGGTGGTGGATGTCTTGAATGGCCATCCGAAGCTTGTTGGTTTCCTGGTTTAGGTCCAGGATTTTTGCATCCAGGCAGAGCATAGTATTGGCAACCTCAGCATTGGGGTGATCGGATGCGATCGGGGCATCAGCTGGCTGCCATTGTCCCACATGGGCGCGCAATGCCTGGATGTTGTCATTAAGCCCTCCAACTGCATTCTGAAGCCCTTGGAGTGTTCCAGGCATGAAGGCTACGAATTGATGTAGCTGGGCAGTTCGCTTCCACAGGACAAACATGAACACCAGCATAAGGAAGGCTACTGCGCACGTGGCTCCTGCAGCAAACTTCATCCTGTCTCCATGGAGTAGGAAACTCCCCACAGTGATGGCATCCTCCAAGGATTCCACTGTGTTGACTGCCATGGCGGCGAAGGGGGGGATCACCGAAATTCGCGGAGCTCGAGGTCTCAAATCAGCTTCGCTACATCAGCCAGTTATGAAACAGGCGAAAACAGCAAAGCGACGAGCAGTCCCTCAGAATTAAACGGCATGGCTTCAGACACTTTACCTGAATTATGGGTCCGTCCTGCCCCCCCCCCCCCTAAAGCCAGGTGTGGAAGTCAGGGAAACCATGTTGAGGTAGTGTCATGTAAACTCTAGTATAGTCAGCTTTACGATAGATTGTGCGAGAGTGATTGAAGGACAAAGCCGCCCTAGCACACTTGTCCGTGAGGGTGTTAAGGGGATGTCCGCAATGACCACGTACATGTTGCTTGGAGGTGCGGGGGGAAACTTCTTTCCACAGGGTAAGCAGTTGGTGTAGGTCGTGAGGATGGCAATTGAAACGACATTGTTCTTCTAGGACTTGCAGCACAAAACTAGAGTCGGTCATGTACACGATGGGTATGTCATGTATGTGAGGCAGGGCGGCACGAATCATCTTCATGGCATGTATAGCAGCTCTGAGCTCAGCTTTTGTGGAGGTGCAATCTCCTTCTATTCTAGCTTGGGCAGTAACTGCTTCCTGAAGAGGGGCATATGGGCCCAATAGACACACTGCAAAGGCGCCAGCCCTGTTCCTATGACTGCCATCCGAGCACACTTGAAGACAGGCCTCCGCTTCATGGGATTGGGGGCTAGGGACATATTGGTACGAAGAGTCGTAGGGTGCTTCGACGGGAATATGTCTAAAGGGTAGGAGGCTGAATGTTTCCCCAACCTGCAACAAGCACCGACCATGAAGATCAACTGTAGGTATGTCGTTATAGTACTGAAGGGGGAGGAGTTTTTTGTTAGTAAGCCAGGTTTGTACGAAAGCTTTCCAGCCATCCCTATCTAGGGCAGCTTGTTCCCAAAAGGGGGGACTTCCCAGGCTACGAAGAGCTTCCCATTGTAATTGTAAATAACGGTAGACGTTCGGCCAATAGCCAAGCTGACGGCGGACGCGTTTCCAGTTATCTCTCAACCAGTGGGAGTCACGTATGCGAAGCGCTACAGAAATAGGGGAAGGGCGTGAAAGGTGAATGCGGGCCGCATGTCCCCAATACGACATAAAACTGACAGCATGAATGCCAATCCACGATTGATGGGAGAGGAGTTGCGCGCACATTTTACTGGCACGGCGTCTGGTCACCCAATTGGAGGAAGAGGTGATGAAAGGATCAAGCGATAATCCAGCCAGGGATGTGAGGAAACTTGTATGCATGTTGTTTAAAGCCTTTTGCACAGCCGTAACAGGGCGAACGCAGGGACTCATCCAACGCCACTTAGAAGTGACATAGGTATTAAATAGGTGTAAACGCTGTCGCAGCGGCGCGCAGGGACGGCGTAGGATGCGATAGTACCCCCAAAAGGAGTTGTTGGCCATGGAAAGGCGGGCAGCAAGGATGGTTTGGGAATTAAGATCAAACCCCATAAGGATTCCGAGAAACTTAAAAGAACGAACGGGGGAGATATTGACGTGTCGTACGCGGAGGTCGCGAAAAGGTAAATCGGGTGAAACTATAAATTTGCACTTTTCGAGCGCAAGCGACAAACCTATTGATGAAAGGATATCTATTGTGTCCTCGAGAAGACGACGTGCCTGAGCATACGACGTAGCTAGGAGAATAATATCGTCTGCATATAGGAGGTTGAAGAGTTTGGTGGTGACCCCGTCTGGGCCTGTGGATTGAATCCAAGTATTGAGAGAGACCGACCAGCGCGTGCACATGAAACCCAAAAAGTGATCCAGAGTACGTCCGAAGATCTCCGCGCTGTAACTAGACCCTTGGAGTAGACCACGAAACAGTTTCTGTTGCCAGCTTTCCCCACCAATGCCGAGGACGACGCGCGATAGAACAATAATTTTGAGAAGTAGAAGAGACTCAACTTTACCGCCAAGTAAGGACAAGTAACTAGCGACCGAGTCATGGGACAAATGATCAAAAGCTGAAGAAATGTCCAGTTTAATGGCAATGAGAGGTAAGCGATATTCCTGAGAGAGGTGAATTAGATGTTGAAGGCAGGCCGAGCCATCTAAGGTTTGTGAGCCCTTGATGCAGGCTATCTGGTTGGCAGAGGGCATGGGGAAGGAGGGGCGGAGGCGAGTGAGAAGGATTTTGGTGAAAAGTTTGGCGGGGGTGGAGGAGAGAACGATAGGACGTAAATGTTTAGGAAGAGAAGGGCAGGGGATTTTTGGGATGAAAGTCAGGCGACTGACCAGCCATGAAGAAGGAATATCCGTAGTTTGAAACAAGACTGAATTAAAAAGATCGACAAGGTGGATCCCAAGATCTGTAAGAACCAAAGTTTGCAAGAATTCGTAAGAAATACCGTCTTCACCACAAGACTTACCCGCCTTGCAGGTTGCAAGTACTGAAGTCACCTCATCAAGCGTGATAAGCTCCGGAGGAGAAAAACCATCGACTCGGGAGACAAAAACATCAAGGGGGGGAACGACAACGGGGTCAGGGGGTGTATATTTCTCGCGATAAAAACGTTTGAGTTCCTGCACAGCCTGGGAAGTCCCACCCGCTCTTGCAATATAATTACTATGCATTGTAATTACGCTCTGCCTTCGTTTGAAGTAGGCAATGGCCCCGTAATCTCCTTGGGCACCCTTGTCAAGAAGCTCAACGAGCCATTGGGACTTAGCAGCACTCCGAGCCCGAAGAATATCCTTCCCTAGTACTCTGGCTTCATGACCAAGTAAGAGTTTCCGACGGGCAATCATGTCCTTAACATGCGGAGGGTCTTTGAAACGGTAACTGCGGGGTCGATAACTGACCGAATTTGAAAGTTGTTCCAAATCCTGAACACTAAAATCCTTGCCTTGGAGCTCGAGTCTTTCGGCGAGGTCCGCTGCATCGTGGAGGAGCTTGGAGCCGTCGATTCTCCATTGGCCGCAGCGATTGGGAAGTCTTTTTTGGCGGGGAGGTCTGGATTGGGGGGGTCCTGAAGATCTGAAGGATGCAGAAACGGCCCTATGATCACACCCTAGGAGGAAGTCAGTGTTAACATGTACAGATTGACTAAGAAGTTCGCCTGATGGCGAGCAAACAAGCACAAAGTCGATTTTGGACTCAGAACCTCTTTGGTTACTCCAGGTGTAGACCTCAGGTCTTGTAGATACAAGCCCATGTTGCTGCATAAGTCCGGCCGCTAGGAAACTACGTTCATCCGAGGCATTCGGGTCGAGGTGATACTCAATTTGTCCTAATTCATAATTAGCATCAAGTAACAGCACGACATTGTCGTGAATTCGTTTTTTTGCAAGCAGGGCACCGTCCCCCTATTAGAGGGCCACCTTCCGAAGAAGGGCCTCGTTCAGGTTCAGGAGAGAGAAAGAAAGGGCTCGGGCTTTGGCTTAAGCAACTCGGCTGCGGATATGTGCTCAAGCACCACAGGACAAGACAGAAGAGCTCCCTTGGGGGCACAGCCCAGGTCAACTCTCTGCCTCGTCCCCCGCACAAGAGGGTGGAACAACACCCCCAAGCACAGGTGTAGTACTTGAGCCAAAATGGTTCTCGCTCTCTCTCTCTCTCTGTTTTTCGTTTCACAAACGAGTCGGCTCATTTCAGGAACTGCCTTTTCGCCGACATGCAGTCCTTTCAGTCTTAGCAGCTGTCGGCTCTAAGCATCCATGCCCCTCTCTGCCATCCAACGTCGACTCGAACCAGAGTTTTGTCAACGCTGGCACGGCTTTTGATGGATTTGCGTGCAAACAAACTCCGACGAGTTTCGTCGCACTTGCCGATAATGTCGATACCCTCCCTGCGAGTTGAAAGGCCGAATAAGCGCTGCCAGCAGGCTAGACCAGAACCGGCCTGACGCCTCCAGTACCAGTGTCAGAGATTGCAAATCCTCTTCGCCGAAGCCCTCCAGGACCTTAAACGGCTGCATGGCATGTCCGAAGTGAGGGTCGATGGCCAGCAGCTGGAAGCAGTAAGCACTGAGCGGACCGATGAAAGACACGCGCCCGCGGACGGTGTAGAACGGACACAGTTGTTCCAAGTCATCATGCAGGAGCACGGCGGCGTCCATCATGCGAAGCTTGTCTTTCGACGATACCACGGATCCGGTTACGTGCTGCAGGCGTATCGACAGTACTGTCGATGTCACCATGAAACCTGTGTATGCCAACAAAGGGCTGTAGACGCCCCACCGCAAAGGCTTCGTCGCTTGTGATTTATCTACAGCACGCTTCACATCGCGAAGGACGAGATTCAGGATTTGTTGGTTGGTACGAAACTCGCCAATCAGGTCTTGGCTTTGGAGTTTGAGCACCTCCGCCAACAAACGTGCAAGGTTTGCTCCGGTTCCTGCACGTGCAGCATACACCCCTGCATTGACGAGCTGGCGCTTGTTAGTGCCAAAGCCTCCCCGCTGCGTGAAGCAAACATCCGCTGCATTTGGGCCAGTGACGCACTCCAACATGGTATCCACCCAACCTCCAAAAACAACCACGTCCAAATCTGAGAAGATCACTGCCTGCTGTCTTGGCGGCGCGAAGTAGGCTACCAGCTCAGACTCGATCTGCAGCATCAACTTCTGGAAGACGTAATCCAGGTATCTGGCCCCTTCAAGAGCCTGGAAGCCTTCTTTGCTTGCATCTTTCACATCGTGCATCCACTGAACACAAACCCTCACCGGATCGCCAGCATGCTGCAGTGTGGACAGAAACCCCTGCAGCATGTAATGAAAGGCTGGTGATGCCTGCACCCACAAGTTCGGCACTTCCCCACTCTGATCCTGCAGGTTGATGTCATACACTTCAGGAAGTCCGTGTAGCAACTGATCCTTCACACGCCTCTGCTCGAAGCCTACTGCCCAGCAGGAACTGCTTGTTTCTTGCAGCACTAAGCTTCCATCGAAGCTGACGGCCAAGAAGCGTCCCCCATGACGCAGCCGAACGCAGGGCTGCCAAATTTCTTCGGCCTCAGCATCTGAAGGGAAATCGTAAACCAGCTCCAAAGAGGTTTGGCACGTGGCGGCCACATGCACCGCACCACCACGCCCGCACAACAACCGCCGGTCGCTGGTGGCTATCATCACCGACAGCTGTGTTGACGTTCCGACCACACTACGTAATCGGAACAAGCCATCCATCAGTGAATCGCAAGTCTCTGCCAGGGTCACGGCGC
>CAJNJA010014729.1:0-12072 GCA_905231915.1 Symbiodinium necroappetens | reverse complement strand
GATAGCAATCATGAGCGATAGCGCTCGGCAGGTTATGCTAGCCCAAACGCCTGAGACTGCGCAAGATGATGTTGTTGATACAAGTGTTCCAGAAGGCCGAGCTACAGTGGAGCAGACCTTGGGGCCGACGGCAACTGGTGATTCTGGAGATCCCCGGGTGGATCAAGGTACAATAGCTGTCGGTGGAGGCCAAGCTTCGCTTGAAGTCCCAGTCACCCTGGAGTCTGCAGCTGGCCCGCAGCAGGATGCCACGACGATGGCGTCGACTGCAGAGCGGCGCGGAAGGCAGGATGCTGGAAGTGATTTCTTACATGGAGCAGCTACTATGAGTTCGGCAGGGTTTATAACACCCAGGTCGCGGATGACCGCGGAGCCCCTTCAGAACAACCGGATGGGAGTTGAAGTTCCAAGATGGGTTTCCAGGTTGGGAGCCATGTTCAATATTCCTGCTATCCCTTCGCCAGGAGACTATGTTCCAAGTCCGTTGTTGGGAGAGCAAGCAGGGACTTTGTCCCATGGGGGACACGCGTATGTGCTGTCTCCACCACGTCAACGACCTCCGAGGCCACCCTCGCCGCCGACCTCCTCAAGCATTCCACAAGAGGCCATTCAGGCAGAGGTGCAGAGGCAGCTTGGAGGATTGCTGGAGCGACTGCAGCGAGCTGAAGGTGATAATCAGCGCCTGAGAGAACAGCTGCAGGCAGCCTCCAGTTTATCGGCTGCAAGGGAGGATGGCATGCAGCCACGTGCCCTACTGGGTGATCTGGTACAGATGCCTAGCGACCCGGGCCTTATGACTGGTGGGATTACAGCAGCTACAAGGGAAGTATTAACGCCTAGCAGGGTGGAGGAGTTTACTGGTCCAGCGACCCCTATAGACTACAGTTTGGGGAGAGATGAGAGGGCACAGCATTTACAAGAGCAACCTCAAGGATTGAGTGCATGTGTACTTGGCGGCAGTCATGATCCACTACGGGGGCGTTCTGACCAAGGATGGCGCTCAGGACTACCTCATGGTGATCTCCCCGGCCGTGAGCGAGACTATACAGCGGGACCTGGGCCACGACTACCTGAAGGAGCTGTAGGTCCCCAACATGGGCATCCACATGGCGCCGTGCCGACCTCAACTACCGAAGCACAGGCACAGCCGGGGCTATTGAGATCCTTATTGGGGGGTCGTGCAAGGACTCCATCCCCTTCGCCTCCACTTCAAGGAGGATCCCCGGTGCTTGATGCTTTAACTTCGGGAATGAGGCAACTTCAGGAACTACAAGCTCAAGCTCTAGCAAGGGGGTCATCGACTACCAATGAGCTCGTGAAACCAGGCACTACGACCTTGAGCCAGTTGCCCGTGGCAACCTCTACTGCTGAGTCGGCGTTGAAGTTTCAAGACTGGGTTGAAGTTACTGGAGCGGCGATGGCAGATGTCTCGGAGCAGAGCTCAACATGGTGGGCCTCAGTGACCCGTGCCGTTGAAGATGCCTACAATCGATGGTTGGCGGCCACACCTCTGGAACGCCTCAATATCACAGTCAATGGGGCAAAGGAGCTTACAGAGGGCAGATGGGTGAGGGTCAATGCAAGGGTGTCTACCATGCTGCTGGGATGTATGCAAGATGACATAAAAATGGATATGATTTCCAGAAGAATATCACAGAGTTGTCCTCTTATGATGTACAGGTTGTATACCTACTTTCAGCCTGGAGGACCAGCGGAGCGACATGATCTTCTTCGGCGACTACAAAGCCCAAGCGATTTCTGTAAGAGTGAGAGCTTGGAAGATGTCCTGCAGACTATCAGGAGCTGGCCGCGGTGGCTTTCCAGGTGTCGCACAGTGAATATGGTTCCACCAGATGCTTCGGTGTTGGCAAAGGGGCTTATGTCCCTGACGAACAAGCATATCTCCTCTTCGGGAGACTCCAGCTTCCGTACCTCAATGCTCCGAACGTCCTTGAGGCTGGATGGACAGCCGACCCTGGATCAGGTATTCTCATACCAAAGACACCTTCAAGCGGAGTTGGAAATGATGAGTACCTCGACCGCCTCGGCGAGTTCTGGAGCTGCTGTGAGGGCTCTGGATACGTCACCAGGGGGCTCAGCTAAGCCGAAGCTCAAGGATAAGGACAAGGACAAGAGTTTGGAGATGTGCAGATACTTTATGAAACCGAGTGGATGCAAGCGGGGAGCACGATGCGTGTACAGCCACTCGATGCAGAACATGGACCGTGATCTCCGGTCAAAGAAGTGCCTGGCCTGTGGATCTGAATCCCACAGGCAGCGCGACTGTCCAGTGACAAAACCTCAGTTGAAGTCCGGGCCTCCTCCACCGCCGCAAGGAAAAGGAGGGAGACCTGAGAAGGCGCAAGACACAGCTACGTCATCTACTACCTCCACAGCACCAACGGTGGCAGCTGTGCATGGGTCCTCGCCACCGAGATCACAGGTGGTGGAAGGTACTCCCTGGACCTTGGAAGCTCTGGTTCAAGCTGCTCACCAAGTGGTACAGCAGCAGCAAAGTGTGCCGGCGCGAGATGGGGATGTATCTCCCGAGAAGACCCGGGCAGAGATGAAGATGTTGGTGGTGAAGGATATTAGAGTGTGTTCGTTGCGGGTCTCCTCAATGGCTCTTCTGGATTCTGGTGCAACCCATTCTTTGAGGGCAGCTTCTACAATGCAAGAGTGAGAGGCAGCGGAGGAGGTTAAGGTGCAATTGGCCGGAACCCACACCTTGCTGATGAGGATGACAAGCACAGGTACCCTTTTGATGCCCTATGGAAGCAAAAGAGAACATGTGAGGGAAGGTCAAGAAGGATCTGGACAGACTATTGTTCCCATTGGTCAGTTGGTGCATACGTTGGGGTATTCGCTACACTGGACCCCAACCAGCTGCTACCTGCAGGACTCCAGCGGCGTGCAGACGGTCCTGAAGGTGAAGTCCGGATGTCCTCAACTCCAGGAAGTTGAGGCCCTTAGCCTCATTGCCCGTATAGAGGAAAGGAAAAAGGAGCACCTCGAGAATGAGACCCTGTTGTTACAAGACAAGGTGGAGGTGGCATCAATGCTAATGGAAAAGACATGGGAGGATCATCTCCGGGTCTATGCTCAAGATGGAAAGATGGGAAACGGACTTCGAGCTCTACGAGATGCCCCGTTCCTGGAGGATATGCCGTGTGAATGTTTGTGCGGATTGGTGCCAGCAGATGTGGAGGACAGTGGCTGGGAGATTCTGAAGGAGCTCTCGTTCCTCAATCGGTCTCAGAGGAGACGGCTTTTGCTGGCCAGGAGATGGGTGGTTCACCTGTTCGCGGGGGAGCCAGGACACTGGGAAGTCTTCAAACTCGACCAGCACGGAACGGTGGTCCTCGAGCTGGATATACATCGATGCCGTGGACAAGATATTTATAGACCAGAAGTGTGGAGAGCTTTGGTGTGGGCCGCGCGCATGGGGAAGATTGATGTGGTGATGGGTGGACCTCCAGGAAGACAGCGGGGAAGCTTTGGCTATGATGGAGTCCTTCCAAATGACCTCCGACCACTTTCGGCGATTACAAGAATGGTATGGCTTCATGCAGTTTCTGAGGCAGGACGATTGGTTAATGGACCGCCATGCGAGAAGAGGAGACCGGTGGGCTTTGTGGTTGAGCATCCCGAACATGAGGTGGAATTGATAGCTCATCCATCGGGGTCGTGCCTCAAGCCTGACTCGCTTTGGACCACAGCTATATGGAGGTCCTACTCAGAAGTGGGAGGCCTCAGAACTGCATCCTTTGATCAAGGAATGATGGGGAGCAGTACAAGGAATCCTACGACCCTTGGCACAAATGTTGACCATCTTCTATCACTTCATGAACTACGGCAGTCGGAGAATGATGAGGTGGCAACTGGCTGTACTCCTCCTCATGTGTGGTCACCTGGAATGGTCAGGGCAGTTGTGGTTGGCCTTACATTCTGGGACAGAGGTCGGCATCAATATCCTATGGTGATGGCAATGACTCCAGAGCAATGGAAGGCGCACGTGGACTCAACCCACGAGCATTACAGAAGGGACTGTGTTACCTGCGTCCTGGCTCGGGGAACTGGTCAGAGACACATGCGTGTCCATCACCCCGACTCCTATGTCCTAACGATCGACCTGGCGGGCCCTGTGAAGCCGGGCTTGGATCCCACCTCAAAGGGCAAGATGGGAAAGGGATTAAAGTACATGGTTGTGGCAAAGTATTTGGTTCCCAAGGAGTTTATCAAGGGACGGACCTCAAGAGAGCCACCAGATGATCATGGCCAAGGATCCACTTCAATACCCAGTGAGGAGGAGAAGAAGCTTGGAGATGAGTTGTTTGGTGATAGCAAGGAACTCGCGGAGCAATCTTCAAAACCACCACCGACTGGAGAGGGTCAAGATCAAGATGAAGGACAAGGTCGCAGTGCGGATGACAAAGATCGTGGTGAGAGGGAGTTAGATATAGATTTGTTTGGAGATAGCGAGGAACTCAAGCAATCTTCAACACCACCACCGCTGGATGGGTCGTTTTTAGTTGAACATGTACCAGCAGAACTGGGTCCTTTTGATAAAGAACATGTACCAGCAGAACCGGGTCCATTACCAAGTGATATTTATGAAGCAGATGGTGAGCGCGATCCCTTGGAGGATATGGACCTTGAAGACTATGACCCGTCGTTTGCAGGTGATTCGGGTGAGGAGGAGGCTGCTCAAGAAGATCCTCAGCTTGAGCCACGGCGTCACGTGGTGATGTCGACTGGAGATTGTCTACCTCCTGAGCATACATACCTGGTGTTTGGCATGGGCATCCCGAATAATTTGTCGGCCACTGTCAAGACGGCTGTGCAAGATATCGTCTTGTACCTACGAGGGCACGGATTTCCTATCTACAGATTCCACAGCGACAAGGGGGAGTGCTTCAACCACAATTTTAGAAGCTGGCTGCGGGATCAGGGAATCCGAGCTACGTGGAGTGAACCGGGAGTCCCTCAAGGCAACGGTCATGCTGAATCAGCGGTTCGCTGGGCAAAGGATAGAGTTCGTACGCTTCTGTATGGGGCAGCACTTCCAGTTCGACTATGGCCAATGGCTTTGGAAACCGCAGCTGCTCAACAGCGGGCTCGGGTCCTGGGCTGGAAATCTATGTTGGCAGCCCCTTTTGGCGCTAAGGTTCACATCAGAAAGAAGCCGTTCGATGCAAAGGGGCCAAGGCGTAGGGAGTTGGCATTGGAATCGAAATGGTCCCAGGGACACTACATGGGTTTGAGCAGCCTGTTACAGCGAGGACATGTTGTCTATCTACCATCCACCCCAACCCAAGCGGAGACTTTTCTGCATACCGGCCACGTACGACCAGGCCTTGTCGACCCAGGTCCTCCAGCAGAAGAATGGAAGGTCGATGATCGGCCGAGGAGGAGGCTGAAGGCTAAGACTTCGTATGACAGAGTGGAGATGAAGCGCGTCAACCTCACCAAGGAGGAGCAGGTCACAATGGCGACAACTACAGCCAGCCAGATGTTGGAAGTATGGGATCATGAAGATGCCCGTGAACTGGTTATTGCATTGGCTGAAAAGGGCTTCTTTGATGAGTTGAAGTTTGGCGTATTTCGTCATGGTGGAACGGTGGGATGGATGACCGGCTTGGAGCAATATCCCGATTTATCCAGATTACTGGCCAGATTAGTGTTGGAAGTTGAGCCCACAGCAACGTTCACATCTATTTGGGTTTCTCATAATTCCCAACGTCCTCTACATCAAGATCTCAATAATGATGAGTGGTCGTACAACTATGTTATTCCTCTGCAGTGTCCTCTGGAGGGAGGAGAGCTGTGGACAGAGCTACGACCAGGAGATCGAGTATGTGGTCCAATTTCTGTGAGGACACCAAGTGGAACCAAGCAGGTGTATGGCCAAGAGCATGCTATACAGCTTGGAAAGTGCATACGTTTTTCGCCTCGACGCCTTCATGAAGTCCTTGACTGGAAGGGAAACAGGACGATGTTGATTGCATACACTCCACAATGTTTGGGAAAGCTGAGCTACAAGGACATTAAGATCTTGGATGCACATGGGTTTCCACCACCCCTATCTCAATTACCAGAAGCTTTTGGAGGTGAACCACGTCCATACTTGGCAAGGACCGAGGTTGAGCAAGAGCCAGATATTCCTCCTCAAGGGGAACATCCACAAGGTGGTTTGCCTGCAGCATTACAGGAGGAGGAGGAGTGGGATATCTATTTGGACTTGGAGGATGGTCAGGTCAGGTTTGGGGGTGAGTTTGGCCTGGCAACAGACGTGGAAGAAGTGGCGCTGCGAAAGACGGAGGTGACCTACACTCCCAATGTTGAGAAGATCCTTGAAGACCTCGAGGCCCCCCTTGAGGTGACCTATACAGTGGATCCTCGAGAAGTTTTGGGTCATCTTTCGTTGTGGGAAGCTGCGATTCGGAAAGAAGTGTCTGGAATTGAGGTGGCGATACAGCGTCTTCTCCCAGATACCCCGGAGCGTGGAGCTTGGTTGGCAACATCAGGTATACAGCGTCTTCCAACAAAGTTCGTGTTTACTGTGAAACCCAACGACAAGGCAGTATTATCAGACAGGAACACGTGGTGGAAAAGAAAGGCCAGGTTGGTGGTATGTGGCAATTACGCTCAGGAAGATGGAAGCAACCTTTACGCCGAATCGGCACCGGCCGAAGCCGTTCGAGCAGGCCTCACCCTTTCGTGTAGGAAGGGATGGCAGGTGAGCATCTTAGATGTGGTTGCTGCTTTCTTGAGGACACCTATAGGACGAAAGGCCACCGACCCAAAGATTGTAGTGGCTCCACCGAAACTCTTGGAGAGATTGAAGGTGACAACTCCTCTGGAACTTTGGGGCCTCGTTCGGGCCTTGTACGGACTCAGACAGAGTCCAGCTTTGTGGAGCGACTACCGGGACGATATGATTGCCCAGATGCAGTTACCGGAGGGCTTAAGATTCGTTCAAGGGCGGACCGTTCGATGTTGGTGGTCTATAGTGGACTCAGCTGGAAGCATAGTGGGGGTGATGATCGTATACGTCGATGATTTTATGATATGTGGAAGTGGTCCCGTGGTGGCTGCAGTATCTGGAGTTATTCGGAGTCTCTGGGAGACCTCAGAGCTATCGACGTTGTCGCCTACCACACCAGTCCGGTTTTTAGGTATGGAATTATCGATGGTTACTGGAGAACCGGGCGTCATCTATGTGAGCCAGCATGGGTATATACAAGAACTTCTAAGACACCACGACCTACCCAGTACAAGGCTGGACAAGGTACCGCTGTCAAAGGAGCTTGCATCCTTCAATGTGGAGGAGACGGACATTGAGCCCGATGACTATATGGTACATCGAGCTCAGCAGATAACTGGGGAGGTGTTATGGGTCTCTCAAAGAAGTCGCCCTGACCTAAGCTACACATCGGCTTTGATGTCTACCCTAACCACAAGGGCGCCGTACCGTGTGATCGAAGTGGGGTTGAAAGCCTTGTCTTATTTGAGAAGAACTTCAAGGTACCAGCTCCGAATTTCATGGGCTGAAGCTCCGTTGACCATGTTTTGTGACGCGGCATATGCGCCGCAATCCGAGAGATCGCATGCTGGATGGCTTGTGACCTACGGCCAGGTGCCGCTGGTGTGGCGGAGCAGCAGGCAACAGATGATCACTCTGTCTACAGCAGAGGCCGAATTGCTGGCCTTAACAGATGGGGCCATCGCCCTGAAGGGGGTGGAGTGTCTACTGGCGGACTTGGGCGAGCAGGTAACTGCTCGGGAGCTGGCGACCGATAGCTCTGCCGCTCTGGGAATCTCCCAGGGAGCGTCGTCGTGGAGGACAAGGCATCTCCGCATTCGTGCGGGATGGTTGGTGGAGCAGGTGCAGTATGGTCTTATGACAACGCGTCACTGCCCTGGCCTTCATCAGCCTGCAGACTTGCTCACAAAGCCCCTAAGCTCCCAACGTCTTCGTGCTCTACTACAACTGTGGAAGATTGGTGAGCAAGAACCACCAGTGGCACAGCCAGTGATGTCGAGGTTATCAATTGCCTCCTCAAGGATAACGGTAGCTCTAGTATGCTGTTTGTTGATGATGACCGTGGAAGCCTCTTCAACAGAAGCCGGGGGCAGTGTCAAGGTGGATGCGGACATGCTAACCATTTTCATGGCGTTGGTGATGCTACTTGGTTTGGTGATGATCTGGGAAGGTTGCAAGTGGTTGTTTTGGGAGGTAGTGCTGGAATGGACACCTGGATCGAGATCTCGAAAATTGAGGCGCCTTGAAAAGCTGCGCGAAGCGACAGCCAAGGCGATTCACGAGGAGCTCAGCCGGATGGACTCTACGGCAACTACTACCATAAGTTTGCCTACAGCAACCCCCCGGACGCCTACGACAAGGCCAAGAGCATCTTCAAGAGGTGCGGCAGTGGAGCAGAGCTCATGGGATTTACGTGCTGACGACGAGCAACAGTCGGCATCCAGCGCAGCGGCTACATCTACAGAAGCGGAACAGCTTTTGAGGAGAAGGGCTACTGCGTTGTCCACCTCCCCTCGCTCACCTACAGAAGTCGAGAAGCTTTTGAGGAAGAGGGCTCCTGCGTTGTCCACTCCCCCACGCCTACCTACAAGTGGTGTAGACGATTCACCGGACACATGGATTTTCATGTCAGATGATCCAAAAGAGGAGGAAGATGATGATGAGTACAAGCGGGTATGTACGGACACTGCATCTCTTATGCGGTGTGAAGAGCTTCGAGAAGCTCTTCGATTTCGCGGACTTCCTACGACCGGACTGAAATCCGATCTGGCGGCGCGGCTAGGTCATGATATGTGGTCCAAGCGGAAGTCCAAGGATGCCCCTACAGCGAGGCAGTACAGATATTTATTGTGGCTGTGGAGAAGCAAGGACTTATGTGGAAAAGTTCTTCTTAGCAACTCGAACGTGGATACAAGAATTGCAGCCTCAAGAACAATTCACTCCTGGAAGAGCCGGTAGCTGGTATGTTTACATGTACAGCGAACAATCCTCCCGGATCGTCCGAGGAGGAGTGCAGAAGCTATGATGCTACCGTCTGGGAGTTGCATGGAAAAGCCAATTGCCGTGGCCACTCCTACTTAAGGGGATGGCTACGAAAGGCCCCTTGAGCGCAGTTGTGAATGCATCGACAGCACACCACACGCGCTGTATGTATAGATTTTGTCAGCATGTGCCAAGCCCGACGCAACTTGTACACTAAAGACGTCACAGCTTAGGCAATGCAGCTCTGAAGCTTTGTTGTGTGTGTAAAAAAGGACAACCCCCTCAATTCGTTGTGCCGCCATGGTATGTATTTAAAGCTGCTGTGGTTGGTTGTGAGCTATCTCTTGGAGATAGCAATCATGAGCGATAGCGCTCAGCAGAACCCTAAACCCTGAACCCTGAACCCTAAACCCTGAACCCTGAGCCCTAAACCCTGAACCCTAAACCCTGAACCCTAAACCCTAAACCGAGCTTGAAGCCCCGCGAGCGGAACGACAGAAAAAGCGTTCGCCTCAGAGAAAAAATCGTTTTGCTCAGCACCCGCCCCGCCCGTTTAGGGTTTAGGGTTTAGGGGTTTAGGGTTTAGGGGTTTAGGGGTTTAGGGTTTAGGGGTTTAGGGTTTAGGGTTTAGGGCTCACTCACTGACTCACTCACTCATGGCAGCGGGCTTGCAAACCGGGCAGGGGCACCAGCAACAACTGGCTGGTGAACTTCTGGTGGAAGAAAACGCGGCCTAAAACCAAAACCTCACTCTTGAAAACAAGACTCCCAAAGAACCCAATACCCCTTAATGAAGGAATATATCTTAAATTATAGGGGCCTTATTAGTATGATTTAAGGTCTATTCCTTAATTAAGGGGTATTGGGTGCTCTGGGCTGCTGCGCCCCCTGGCCTTCATATATTTGAGGCTCTGCGAAGAAGCAGGACCTCGGTATTCAGCAAATCATTTTCTTTGTTTTTTTGTTTTTTTTGTTTGGGGGGGAAGGTCGCTTCGGGTTTCGGGTGTAGTGTTTAGGGTTTGGGGGTGTAGAGTTTTTTTGCTACAGCAAGAAAAGGAGGGAACGCAGTAGACCTTTCAGTAGTAGGGCACTTGGTAAACGCAACTAGGTGGGGGGTTCCCCGGCCCAACCCCAGGCCCTATACCGGTTCCCAGTGCCTGGCACCCATCTCCCCCACTCAAACCCTACCTAGACCCTTAAATGTAGTACCTTTTAATGGATGACCTATTTTATGGTTAGGATCCTATAATAAGAAACTAAGGTAACCAAAAAAAAGTACTACGTTTAAGGGTCTAGGTAAAGGGTCCTTGCGACACATGCAAACCCTGCTCAGCCTCCAAAACCCTTACCCTAAGGCTCAACACCTTAGAGCCTTGGGGTTCGAACCTTTTCGAGAATCCTTGTCTACTGGTTCCTCTGGACCCTCGGGGGCTTGCGCTGCCCGCCGCTACCCAAGCCTTCCAACACCCCTGAACTAAGGAAGATGCCTTAAATCATATTACGGATCCTACAACAACTTAAAATAGCTTCCTGAATTAATGTGGTGTTGGAAAGTCTGGGTAGTTCGGAGTTTAAAACCCTAAACCCTTCAAGCTTAAAAACCCGAAAACCCTAAAAGCCCTAAAACCCTAACAACCCTAAAACCCCAAAAACCACGAAAAACCCTAAACTTTACCTAAACTGAACCCCCGAGCTTCCGGACCATCCTGCGAAATCACCTGCCGGGGTCTGCGGCTACAGCTGCTGAAATTCTGCTCCTGCGGTCACCTGCTCCTGCTACTCCTCATACCGCTACTAATCATAGAACTGAGATTACTACTAGGACGACGACGACTACTACTATTACTACTACCACCACCGCCACAACAACGACTACCATTACTGCGACTACACTACAGTCACCCTGAACTACCTGTCGCCCTTCGGATCAGATGTGGTTCCATCGGGAGCCCAGTCAGACCCTCAAGTTCGTGAAGGCTGGCGCCTGTGAAACCCAGGCCCCAGGGATGTAGGAGTTGCCAGATCCATCGCCATTCAGGATGCTGGCCTGCTCGCTGCGGGAGGTGGGGGCTGTAAGGGGTCTTGCTCGCGGGCAAATAGCAGGCAGCAAGAATCTGCAGCCGGAGCACCATCTTGCAACACGCCAGTAGCAATTTAGGAGCGACAGCAGCACCAGCAGCAGCAGGAGCAGCAGGAGCAGTAGTAGAAGCAGTAGAAGTAGCGAAACCAGTAGCAGTAGCAGCAGCAGTAGCAGTAGCAGTAGCAGTAGCAGTGGCAGTGGCAGTGGCAGTGGCAGTGGCAGTGGCAGTGGCAGTGGCAGTAGAGCAGCAGCAGTAGAGCAGCAGCAGTAGAAGTAGTAGATGCGTAGTAGTCGTGGTGGTCGTCGTCGTCGTCGTACTAGCAGCAGTTAACAATGACGGTAGCCCTCGTCGTCCTCATTGTCCTCATGTTGGTGGTGACTGTTGTCGTGGTCGTTGCCGCTGTCGCTGGTGCTGTTGGTGGTGGTGGTGGTGGTGGTGCTGGTGGTGGTGGCGGCGGCTTTAGCATTGCTGCTACACCACAAACCTTATTCCAAATTTTTGTTGAAGGCCCTAAATCTCTGAACCCGAAACCCCAAACCCTAAACCCTGAACCCTGAACCCTAAACCCTGAACCCTGCCAGTCCTCCACCCCTAACCCCAAGCCTTAGGGCCTAGAAACCCTGCCAGTAGCGCCCCCTTGCTTGGAGGTTCATGGGTAGTTATAAATGGGGTTATAAGTCCTCGAATATCGGTTAGAAACTATAGTTACCCTACTTAGAACCCCACTTACCTAAACCCTAAACCCCAAACGCTAAACCCTAAACCCCTAAAACCTAAACCCCTAAACCAGCTAGCAATGACCATTTCCATTTTCTAACCATGCACCCCCCCTAGCCCCCCAAACCATAACAACCTATACCTCAACCCTAAACCCACCGAAAGAACCCATAGGAAAGACCCACCTGAAGACCCAAAACCATAGCAACCTATACCTCAACCTTCAACCTCACCAAAAATCCCAAC
>CAJNJA010014728.1:0-12072 GCA_905231915.1 Symbiodinium necroappetens | reverse complement strand
GTAGTGGCAGTAGTAGCAGTAGTAGTCGTAGTAGTGCTAGTAGCAGTAGTAGTGGTGGTAGTTGTGGTAGTGGTGGTGGTAGTAGTCGTAGTAGTAGTAGTAGTAGTAGTAGTTGTTGTTGTTGTTGGTAGTAGTAGTAGTAGTAGTAGTAGGAGGTAGTAGTAGTAGCAGCAGTAGCAGCAGTAGCAGCAGTAGCAGGAGTAAGTAGTCCATATAGTAATGGTAGTAGCAGATTGGTGCTGCTGGCTGGTTGCAGTCTCCGTTTATGGTAGTCGGAGTCGCAGTTCCTGGTTTGAGGCCCGATGTCCTGGTGCTGAGCTTTGGCATTTGGGACATGCAGTACCCGCCAGGCACGCCAAGCCGAGCCCTAAATCCCAAAGGCCGCATCTATCTAGCGTCTATAGGGCCCTTCTAGCCCAAGACCTCTACCCCCAAGCCTTCCCGGCCGGGATTCTGAAGTCAGAGCGCCTACCCTTGACTTTCAAACCCTAAAGCACTCTAAGCCTTCGAAGCCCCTAAAGACCCTAAAGCCTAAAACCTAAACTAAAGTCGTAGCCGTCGTAAACCGAGAATCCCAAGCCTGCTTGCAAAGCGCCTAAGCCGTCCTAGAATCCCAAACTGTTCAGAAGCTGTACTTCTTGGCCTTAAGCTCTACAGTATCCCGAACCATGACATGCATCACAGGGTTCTAGATAGTACTCAGAATGGGGCTTTGTGGCATACAAAACATAAGTCATCCGAAGTACATACAGACTACACTACACGGTAGACTACTACCGTTTGTTCATATGCATATGTGTTCAGACAGCTGCAAACCCTAAACCCCGAGCCGTTACAGCCCAAGCAAAACCCTCAGCCCGAAACCCTGATCCCTAAACTGGGTTCTTGTGAAGGCTTTAAGTTTGAGTTGCCATAACAAGGAAACCCTACTAATTTCTAATCATTATAGATCCCTGTTATATGGTAGCTTGAACTAAATTCCGTGACAAGAATCCGCTAGCCCCTAAACCCGAAACCTTAAACCCTGAACCCCCTAAACCCTAAACCCCTAAACCCTAAAGCCTATAGCCCCTTAATCCGAAACCCTAAACCCTATAGCCCCTAAATCCGAAACCCTAAACCCTGAACCGTAAATCGTTGCGACAGACTCCTCTCCAAATCTCGGCTTTGTCAACTTTGAGGAGCACTCTCGTTCCCTGGTCGCAACAAGAGGGGTGCTCAGGGTCTAGCTGGGTTTCGGGTTTAGGGGTTCAAGGTTTGGAGTCTTGGGGTGAAGGGAGGGATGCTCAGGGTTTAGGGCCACACAGCGTCTCTGTAATATAGGGGCCGAAGTACTTGCCAACAGGCTGTGTATTATATTTATAGTATAACATACCCCAAAGCCCTATTCTAATTACTAAGGCCTCTACATTAGGCAGAGTTTTGGGCTTCCGAGGCTTGAGGTCTGGCGTGCTATCAGGATTCGTTCGCGCTTTAGGGGCTGAGGTTCCGTAGGTTTTCGGTTTAGGGTTTAGGGTGTTGTGAGGCTTAGCGGTTGTGGTCCCTGTTCGGGTTCGCCATGTGGAGGGTTTCAGGGTGTATACAGGGTTCAGAGTTTAGGGTTCAAGGTTTTCAGGGTTCAGTCTAGGGCATTTTTCAGGTGGGTAGCTACCGTTATTACAGAAGGTCTATATACCTTATAGAAGCCTTATACAAGCCTCTATATACCCTAAACTCCCCACCTGTAGTGCCCTTTAATTCAGTAAGGCCTTGCGGGCGTAGCTTAGGTTGCAGGTTGTCCTATTTCAGAGCAGTAGTCTTGTGATCAAGGACTCGAATGATCTCACTTTCTATATCCCTATCTGACTGTACTAAGACCATGCCCCCAAGATCCGGCCCCGTTTGCATTTTAGGACTTTGGGCTTTGATGTTCTCCCAGAGGCACAGTCCGTGTTTCGCTGTCGAAGTCCATACTGCTCCATGAGAAGCCCATGCACCGCAGCCCTTCGGCCTAAACCGCGCCCCTGTCCCCGGAACGCTTAAGCCCCTAAAGCCCCGTATAGAGGCCTAAGCTGCTTGGCCGCTAAACCTGAACCGAAAACCTTCTCAACCCTTGTACCCTAAGCCCCTTAAGCGGTAAATCCTCCAACCCTGAAGCCCTTCCATGAGGCACCTTCATCGCGACACTGAGCCACAGTTTTCGCAATGCCTCGCCGCAGACGCTCGCCTAAAAAGAAGGGGTCGAAAGAACTAGTAGCAATATAGTATCATAAACTCCAAAACCTCAAGAACTAGTATCAGCATAATATTATATATATATACATCTACATATATCATGAACTCCAAAACCTCAAAGCTTCTGAAGATAATGGAGTCCTTGCCGCTCGAGTTTGGGATTTGGGGGTCCTGAACCCTAAAATTCGTTTTTGGTCGCTGGGTGCAGATTCGAAGCCTGAAGTGGCAAACCCAAACCTCCAGCTAGCTTAACCTAGCAAACCCTACCCGGTTTTTGTAGGTTTTTATTATGAACCCTAGTATGGGATTTTTAGGGACCCTACAAAAAAGTAGGCTCTGGTGGGTTAACGTACTGGGTTAAGGTAGATCTGAAGCTGAAGCAGCAAAGCCTGAACTCCAAACCCAAAGCTCAAAGCTGAAGCAGCAAATCGAGTCCCAAACCTGAAGGCCGAGCCCCTGTAAACCGATCGTGAACCTTCATGAAACCGTTACACAAGCCCCCTACGAAACCTTAAATCCTAAACCCCCGACGAAACCCCACATTTTACACACCTTGAACCTTAATTCCTTGGGCCTCGAGGATGTTGTGGCTGACGGTCACAGCAGTGGCGTCGGAGCGGCTTCCTGAACTGCCCTCAGTCGCAGTGTCATTGGTGTTTTTTCCCCATAGACCCTAAGTAATTCCTTTTCGGGATTACCTTATAGGCTTCGAAATATAAACCANNTAGGGGCCTATGGGTAGGGTTCGGAGATTCGGGATTGGGGTTTCTAGTTTGGAGGTTTATGATTCGCGTTTGGTGTTTAGGGTCTCGGCTGTAAGGTGTGCCATTGCGGAGCCTGGGATTTAGGATCTGGGCTTGAGGTCTTGAGGAAGATCACTCAAACACCCAGCCCCACACAGCGCGAGGAGAGTGCTCGCTTGGAACACCGACACTACCTCCGCCCTCTCATCCCGTTCTTATCTTGTTCAGTTTGCATAAGCAAGCCAGGCTTCCGAAAAGAAGCTACAAGGGCAGGTGCACTAGGATTCCGGTGTGGGGTTCACCGGCCAAAAGGTTTGGGACTAGGTTTGTTCAGCTCCCTGACGAGGCGATGCAAAAGTTCCAGGGTTTACCTGGACCCCAAGACTATGTAGAATAGGAGCCTTTTGTGGGTGCTGGGCCATTACTTTGCCTACTTCGGGGGGGGGGGGGGTAGGGAGGGTCCACGGTTCAAAAGGATGCAGAGATCTCTCCGTTGGAGCAAGGGTTGGCAGTGCTTCAGCAAGGCCGTTTCACTCAGGAAGCGCTGCATGCTGGTAGCAACACCTGGCACCGATTTTAAAGAACATGAATTAATAATACCAATTATAGTCGTAATAATAGTAGTAACAAGTATACTAGTAATGATAATAAGAAAAGCAACAATAGTAGTAGCAATAATACGAACAGTAGTGATAATAGCAATAATCATAGTAGTAACGTTTGTGCTAACAGCACCAGCAATAATGGTAGTAATCAAAATAAACCTGTCGAAATTGTCCTCTGCCCAGCCTGACCTGGCTGTTTGCACAAAGATGATGTTCGCACTGGCACAGGGCTGGCACCAGCACTCCGTGACAGTCTTCCTGGATAGGGTTGAGGGGTTTAAGGTTTAGGGAACCCCAAACCCTGAACCTCTCTCTCCTCGGTTGGGGCTGGCCTCCATCGCACGACTTGGTGTCGACGCACCTCCCGATGCCACTCGCGAGTCGCTAGCGCGGAGTTATTCCATGCACCATGGAACCCGACATTGGGACATAAACGCCCCAAGCCCCAAACCTTAAACCTAAGCCCACATGAGGTTCAATTCTTTTACGCTCTGCATTCAGCCCTGATAAACACATGTTCGTTTCAAGAGTGATTATGTTCAGGACTCCGAACATGAAATAGAGGGAGTTTAGTGTTTATAGGGTGTAGGGTTTGAGATGCAGCAGCAACAACCACAACCACAACCACAACGACGACAACGACAAGAAACAACGACAGCCATAACACCAACAAGAACAATCATCGTCCAGTCAATATAATAAACAGATCACTTGCCATACTAGTTGTCATGAAACAAATAATGGTAGTAGTAATGGTAGCCAACATTATAGTAACAATCATAGCGATAATGGTTCCAACAGCTATCATATTAAACATGACACTAAACACAATAATAATGACAATAATTGTGATAATGATGATGACTATAGTAATAATTACACAAGACCTGATAGTCATAGTGATGCAAGAGAGGTAGTAAACAACATTATAATAATGATGATTCCAATATTGATAGTGATATTGATAGTAATAGTAACAATGACCGTAGTACTGATCGTACCAATGATAGTTAGTAACATCGGTAGAAACAATCAAAGTAACACTTGTAATTGATTTCATGGTAAGTATGACATGAATAATGTTAGCACTACTGATGCTGTTGATGTTTTAAATCCTGCATTACTTAAGGACCCTAAACTATGGGAATTATGGTATATTCCTTATCATGGGTAGTGCAGGATTTCTCTCATCCCTAAGCCCCAGACCCTACACCCTAAACCCCTACCATATTGGGGACCCCTACTACCAATAGTATTTACTATCACCACTGGGAGGCTTGGAAACGCCCACTCCTCAGCGCCGAGCTATCGAGGCGCTACAACGACATCGCAGCAACCCGGCCCCGGAGGTGCTTTTTAGTTTAGGGTTTAGGTGTTTAGGTGTTTAGGGGTTTAGGGTTTAGGGGTTTAGGGTTTAGGGTTTAGGGTTTAGGGTTTAGGGGTTTAGGGGTTTAGGGTTTATGGGTTTCTCCCTAGGTAGTATTCGGGAGACCCCTGAAAGGGGACCCTTCTTAACCCTACCTATGGCTCCTTTAAAAGGGACCTTATGGAGAGGGTCTAAGGCTGATATGGCCTGAACACATTGGAAAGGGCTGTACAGTGTTATGACACCACTGCAACATATTCCAACCCCATTTGTAGACTCCCGAGGAGTTCTGAGATTCAGGATGTTACACCGCCAGGTGTGGGGAATGCGTTTGTTGTTGGAGTGAGGTTGTTCAGGCTACTTTTGCTTGGGTTTATGAAACCCTGGGCCCTAAACCCTAAATCCTTTCAAGTTTCAGGAACACTTGAAGTTTAGCTTGGAGCTTAGGGGCTTAAGCGGAAGCTTGTAGCAGTTGCGTGGGTCGCGTTTGTACATCAGGCTCGAGCACCCAAACTCCTTTGCAGCCTGGAACTCCCAATCCTGATCCTTGGACACTACAGGCCCTACTTCCCTTGCATCCAAATTCCCGAAATACCCTCCAATCTCCTACGCCCTAAACCCCTAAACCCTAAAACCCTAAACCCCCAAACCCTAAACCCCTAAACCCTAAAGCCTAAACCCCTAAACCCTGACCTACAGGGAATTCAGGAGAAGTCCTTTCCATGCCCGCTGGATCCTGGTTGGGTTGGCACCGAGGATAGATCCTTTTGTTGGAGCTCCCCTATTGCGGGGGCTGAGTACTCATGGGTTTAGGGTTTTAGGGTGTAGGGTTTAGGGTATAGGATTTAGGATTTAGGGTTTAAGGGTTTAGGGATTTAGGGTTTTAGGGTTTAGGGTCTAGGGTTTCCGGTTTAGTTGCTTCATGGGCTCACCGGTGCAAGACGCGGCAGGGCCTTCCGCGCCCCCTTCAATCCCAGAAGAGGCGCGGAACCTGAGGATCGAGAGAACCCGAGGATCGACAAGCCTTTAATCCAAAGCCGAATGCCCCCTCCCCAAGAAGCTAAAACCTGAGCCCCTAAACCCTATACCCCTAAACCCCTAAACCTTAAACCCTAAACCCTAAACCCCTAAGACCTTGAACCCCAAACCCTAAACCTTAACCTCTAAAACCTTAAGCCCTAAAGCCTTAACCCCTAAACCCGAGACCCCGAAACCCCCGTACCCGAAACCTGATGCCTCGTGGCCAAGCTTTGCATCATCGTCTTTGGCTCGCAGCTGATCTGCAGAGCTTCCCTTGTTATCACTGTTTAGGTCATGGATTTTGGGTTGGGGGGGGCGGGTTAATTTCAAGGGGTTTGTGGGTTTGTGGGGCGGATTTATGTTTAGAGGTCAGTGGTTGTAGTTAAGGCTTTAGGGCTTGACGTTGCAGCATTTTGGGGTTCCCCTTGCGATGGGTCGAGGTTTAGGGTAGGATATTTGGGGCGCAGGATTTTGTGGATTGCTGGGGCTTAGCAGGATAGGCTAGCGGCTGGCCACTGACTCCTATACCCTAAACCCCGGCAACATGGCGGGTGCCGGAATGGACCGATGCAGAAAGTTCGACTTCATGGACGAAGCAACTGCAGCGGCAGCTGCGGCAGCTGCACCACCCACGGTGACTTAGCTTAGAGTTTAGGGTGTGTATGTTTATGATGGTTTAGGGAATCATACTCGTAAGGTTCCGGAACGCAGTTAAACTTGAGTGCTGGGAGCTTTGTATTGCGATGGCTATTCAGGCCGCTGAACATGCGGTCTTCTTTGTGAGTTGTCCAGCGTTTTAACTACTCGGAGATTCAGAAACAATGGACCCCGAACATGTGGTTGACTATGAGTACCCGTAGGTTCTTTATCATCTAGACCCTCCTGAAATCGGTAAATCCATCGAAAAGATCCCTAACTTCGTGGTTCAAAGTCTAGCTTTCCAATCTTTGGTGTTTTTGTAAGGCAGTTTTCCCTAACCTTAAACCCCATGGATAATGGGTTTGAGGCTTAGGCATTCGGGATGAGGGTGTTGGGATTTAGGGCCAGGTTTAGGGCAAACTAGGGCCAAGGCTGGGGTGTCCATTTTGGAGGTCTTTTTTTTAAAATACCTGTAGTCTCCATTGTGGTTCCTTGTTCTGGCTAGTCGGTCTTACGGCTAGGATCTTATAGTATGAACTTGGTTAAACCAAAAAAAAGGAACTGCAATGGAGTCTGCAGGTATGCACGAAGGATAGTAAGGAATATACCCTAAAGTCATATTCGGGACACTACTATCGTTTAGGGCATGTTCCTTCATCAAGGGATGTTGGAATGTCTGGGAAGGATGAGGGTTCTGGGTCCAGAAACAATGCGAAACGGAAAGCAGGGGGTGAGTCGATCCTGTTCCTGTACGAACCTTGGAGCTTCCAAGAGCCAGTAATTAAGGAATGTACCCTGAGTCGTATTCGGGATCCTATCCCAAATTTAATGTATAATTCCTTAGTTTAGTTGTTTTGGAAGGTTGGATTCAGCGTAGATCCCAAAAATCCTAAACCCTAAACCCTAAAGCCTAGAACCTTCAGTATCGAAGCCCCAAAAGCCTTCAGCTAAACCCTAGACCCTAAACTCAAGCCCTCAACGTCCCAAGCCGGCCAAGGTCAAGGGAGGCTTGGTGGTGGAACCTGGCCCATTCACGCAGGAAGTTTTGTCTTTATAGGGCTAAACTCCCTAAACCCTAAGCCCTAAACCCTAAGCCCTAAGCCCTAAACTTTAAACCCTAAGCCCTAAACCCTAAGCCCGAAACCCCTAAACCCTAAACCCTTAAACCCCTATAAACCCCTTTAGCCCAAGGCCGCAGGCTCGGAACCCTCAACTCTCCAAAAAAACGTTGCCAAAAAAATTCGTTCCAGCAGAAGGAGCCCCCAAGCCATACAAAGCCGATTCAACCCAAAAGGCTAGTAGGGGCTTAAGAAGGTAGGGTTTTTCAGGGTCCAGGTAGGGTTTAGGGTTTAGGGTTACGTAAGGGTTTAGGCAACCTTTGAGGATATCGGGCCCATGAAGACCGGCCCCTCGCCCCTGGATGCTGCCGCGAGACTCGAGGTGGGCCATGTTAAGGCTTTGGGCTTGGGGGTTTAAGGTTTAGGCTTAAGGGCTGATAGAGTTTAAGGTTTAGGTTTTAGGGTTTAGTAGGGGCTTGGGTTTTTTTTTGGTTTTGGGTGTAAGGGTTTGGGGTTTATGGGGTTTTAATGTTTGGTGTCGCGTGCCCAAAGTGCCCAACCCCATGCTGTCATCAGGCGAAGTCGCGAAGCTCTAGACAGCCGAGTAGAAATCCTTAAATCCTAAGCCCCAGTCTAGACCGTACCTGTAGCTGCAAACTCCACAAAACTGCAGGGAATTACCCCACAATCATGGGGTTTAGACTTACTTACCCCAAGCTCTTTCCTTCTATACAAAACCCCCATGGATGTAAGGCAACCCTCAATACAAAAGCCATACCCCTACCCTAAGCCCCTAAGCCCCTAAAGCCTAAGCCGTAAAGCCCTAGCCTAACTTTAGCTACTACCCATGGGCCCCTAAGTAGTTCCTTTTTGAGATTACCTTATAGGATTCTAAAATTTAGTAAGCCACAAAAAGGAACTACTTAGGGGCCAGAGAAAAGGCTGCGAGGTCCTCCCTGGCAACCATCCTGGCCGACCCTGGACCTTCCAGCAAGTCTTCCGAGGCCGTTTGGGGCTTTCCGAAAACTAGGGGTACCTTATTTTAAGGGCTTTCTTATGATAAGGAGCCTACTATTTAGGGTACTATGTTAGGGTCCCCCTATTTTCGGAAACTCTCATTTCGAATATTATATCTGATATACTACAATGCAGTAGAGTATCCTACGATGTACGATATCCTTCATCTGATATACTACAATACAATGTTAGGGTTTAGGGTCTGGGGTTTAGGGTTTAGGATTAGGGTTACAATAAAGTATCTTACAATGTAGGATTTCCTACTCTAGCATACTATGCTCTCTCATGTTTGAGGCTTGGGCTTAGGGGGTTCCGGATTTTGGGTGAGGCGTTGAAAGGGCTGGGCTCCACTGCAAGAAAGCACGCGCCTAAGCAATGACCCGAAAGACAGAGCCTGCAACCCGGCACGATGAGGACAACTTATCATGGCAATCATGACAAGTCTTTGTTCTTTAAGCCCAATTCATGGATTTGCTGTTCTCGTGATTAGTTCAGTTTTCTTCCCACAGCCCTGAATCTCAATCCCTAAAACCCACAAAGCGCGAAGCCCTCAATCCTACTATTTGTTGGGAGTCAACGGAAATCATAAGCTTTCAAACATCAAGCACTTTAGGTTTGTTTCTTTTTCTTGTCGCTCTGATTGTCTAAAACCCCTTAAACCCTAAATCCCTATAGATCCCTTACAGAAACCTCTCAGGAGCCCTGCAAGTCCCTAGAGATCCCTTATATGTATATATGTGTATATATATACACACATATATATATATATGTATGTATGTATGTATGTATGTATGTATATATATATATATAAATAGATAGAAACCGTTAGGGAGCCCTTTAAGGAAGCCCGTGACTTCAGGGAGGCGAGCTGGGAGTCCAAGTTTTCGCAGAAGCCCTGCCGGAAGAGGTCGCGCAGGTGCGGCTCAAATTGTCAGGGTTTAGGGTTTGGCGGTTTAGGGGTTTAGGGTTTAGGGTGTAAGGTTTAGGAGTTTGGGGTTTAAGGTCTAGGAATTAGATAGAGTTTCAGGTTCGGGAACGTGGTTCAGGAATTAAGAGCTTAAGGCTTAGAGTTTAGAGTATAAGGTTTGGGGTTTTCAACGCAGAGGGTGCGATGCAGCTGGGGTTTCCTATGCTTGACTGTTTCGGGCTTGAAGTTTGGGACGCAGGTAGTTTTTCTGAATTAGGGTCCCGCTTAGCGTCCCTATTGAAAGGGTGCCTTCTTATTTTTGTGATCTAAAAGGGGCCCTAATTCCGAGAGCTCCCATGCCCAGGTTAACGAGCCTTTACAGCCAAGCAGGGGCTCCGATATCGTGAGGACATCGTGGGACTTAGCAACTTAGAGGTGGGGTACTGCCCCCATACAGTAACAGTCTATCATAGGGCTAGTATTAAGGGTTTAGAGTTCTAGTGTTTAGGGTTTGGGCCTTTTATATCCATATTATGAATATCACTCAACTGTTGCTGAGTGGGAGCAGTATCCGACTTACAGGCTTCTATGATTGGGATTGTAAGTAGAGTTTAGTTTACTTTACTTTGAAGAAACGGCCCATGATCCTCTACGTAGAAGAGCTGGTAAAGCACCAGAGATGCGGACTGCATACAATCACCCGCAGTTTCCGGCATATTCTGCAACACGCAGTCGCAGACGCTACCAGGCTTTTTGTTCAAGGGCTCCACACAGGCAGTATGGGAGGATTTTAGCTTATATCACCAAAAAAGAGGTCCTCACGTCCTGCACTCTAGATGGCTCGAACGGCAAGCACCCTAAACCCTAAACCTTAAACCCTAAACCCTTAAACCCCTAGAAAACCTTGAACCCTAAACCCTTAAACCCCTAGACCCCTAAACCCTAAACCCTACCACGACTGCAACTAGTAAACGATGAAAGTTAGGCACGGAGCCCGGCAGAACCGGAGATCCGGCCTTAACCTTGTCCAAACCGCCGAGTGCCAAACCCACGCAATTCATCAACCCCTAAACCCTACCTGGACGCCAAAGAACCTACCGCTTTAAGGCTCCTGAGTATGATTTCCTTATATGTAGGGTTTAGAGAGAACTGCGGTTGATGATATAAATCCTGCATTACCCCTAATACGGAATGTACCATAATTCCCATAGTTTAGGGTCAATTAAGGTAATGCAGGAATAATATCATCAACAGTAGGTGCCTGAAATACTCAGGCAGTGTTGAAGCCAAAACCCTTACACCTGCAACCGAAATGGGATTTCAACACCAAGCTCCGGAAGGTGGGAGAGATGCGGATCGACGAGGATGGGGTTCTTGTCCTATCTTCGGCGCTGCCTTCACCAGATGCTGGGTTCTTGTTAAGAAATTTTATTTTAAGTTACCATAATAGGGATCTATAGTAAATAGTATGATTTTCTTTATTATATATCTTTATTCTAGTTTTTATTTAAGTTACCATAACAGGGATCTATAGTAAATAATATGATTTCTTTATTATAGTAACTTAACTTAACACCCCTAACAAGAACCCAGGATGGCACACGATTAAGGCTTCTCCAGGAGAAGCAACGCTTCGGAGAGGCCTTGGGTACTTTGGAAGTGAAGGCGAGCTCCCGCAAGTTCTGCTTTGAGGCTCGGCCACGAATGTAGGGACCTGATTAAGAAATCCTGGTCCTACGGTTGATGATATAAATCCTGCATTACCTTACGGACCCTAAACTATGGAATTGTGGTATATTCCTTATTATGGGTCATGCAGGAGTTATATCATCAACCGTATAACCCCAAAATATTAGGAGTCATAGTAAGAACCCAAATCATGACCCAGGGTTTCTTAATCAGGTTCCAACATTATCAGGGATGATGTTGATGGTTTGTGGATCAAGCGCGGTTTTGTAGATGCACTACCAATCATCCCAAAAACTGAAAACTCTAAACCCTAAAACCCGAAAGCCCTAAACCCTAAACCCTCAGAAGGAAGCCTGCCCGAATCTGGGCTCGGAAGCGCAAGCGACAGAAAAGGCACTCAAAAGAAAAAACCTCAGAAGATAGCTAAACGGATTTCTTTGTTACAAAAGCCCTCATCCTACCTTAGACCTACCGTTCTGTAGGGTCCTTCGAGTTTCTGTATGATTGTTTAGGGGTTTAGGGTCTTAGGGTCTTAGGGTTTAGGGGTAGGATATGCTAGTGTGAGTGAAGCCCTAAAACGAACCCAAGGAGAAGGTGGTCTCTCTTCTCACTTCGAAGTCTCAGTCCTGCGCCATCTCCTACGGAGCCTGGGCGCTTGTTAAGAAACGTTTTTCTAGGTAGGCCTGTGGGACGCTTTATGTTTGCCCCTATCGGGCCTAATGAGGAAAGCATCGTCCATGTGCTGTACGCCGCTCTGATTCCCTAAACCCTATAAACCCTAAACCCCTAAACCCTCCTAAGGCCTAAACCCTAA
>CAJNJA010014727.1:0-12072 GCA_905231915.1 Symbiodinium necroappetens | reverse complement strand
GTGGCAGCAATGACCACCACCTGATCCGAGCTTGCAGACTCGGTTCCGGTGTTCCGTTCAGGGCCAAGGTGGGGCGGAACGCGGGCTCTCTCATTGTTCAGTGGTTCAGGAGGCGCCGTTTTCCATGTCAGTGTAATCCAAGGCGGTCTGCGAACACAAGTGTCCCCACCCACACTAAGTGCCCCAATCGATACACAACAACCTTCTTCGACCACTAACGCCCCTTACGCTGAACCGCAAGCCCAGAAACAACCCTGAAAGCTGGAATCCGGAACCAGTGACATCCTCAGACCCTTTTGACAGGACACCTTCCTAGGCCCTGAACCCCAAACCCTCAAGCCGAAACCCTAAACCTTAAAATTCCTAAACCCCAAACCTCCAACTCTAAACCCTAAACCCTAAACCCCCAACTCTAAACCCTAGGCCCTAAACTTCCCTACACCCTACACCGGGCCTGGCCACGGCCTTTGATGCCATCCATCAGCGTCAGCAGCTGGGAGACCACGCGCTTCTCCACCTTGGGCTCTCAGGGGAGGGGGGCTCTCGCGGGCGGGAGTGGGGGGCTCCATCGGGCGGAGGGCGGTTCAGGCTTTCGGGTTTTGGGTTTTTTTTCCCTCCCACTTTCGGGTTTTGGGTTTTAGGTTCTAGGGTTTAGCGTTTGGGGGTTGAGGGTTTAGGATTAGCTTGGGGGGGCTTGAGATATTCATGCCTTGGTTGGAGTTTTGGGGGGAGCTCCCTCCCTGGGTGTGAGATGCATGACTTCAGCCTTTTGGGCTTTGGTGGGGGGTTTCCACTCCCGCGCGCTTCACGACGCGCATCACTGATTCAAGTTCTCACTTAGACTCCTTTGCCGAAGGCCCTACACGTAACCCCAACCCTCTTTTCCAACATCTTGTCCTATCCCGACACAAACTAAATTTGCTCCAAGCGATACCACTTGAGCTTCTTCAGCCTGATCGTGCCATTTATTAGACCCCATTGAACCTGAAAGCGTATAGATCCTTTTGAAGAGATCCTCTCAGAAACGCACCTTCCGGGCCGGTACTACCTAGACCCCAAACCCGAAACCCTCACACGCCCACATCAGCCCAAAGCCTGTGCGCCCGACCTCGCCGCTGGTCTTGTCTCGCTTTGGGGCGATCGAGTCGATCTCATCGATGAAGATGATTGCGGGAGAGTTCTTCTCGGCCTCGCAACATCACCCCAAATAAGCCCTAAACCCTAAAGGCTTGAGCCCTGAACTACGCTAGACCCGAAACCCTAAACCTTTTCGTGCACTGAACCCACCAGTGCCTCCTCGAAAGCCTTGCGCAGGTTGCTCTCCGCCTCTCCTGGCAGAAAGAAAAGACATATAGGGGCCTTCATGACGATTAGAATTTTTTGCCTCCCACCTAGCTACAAATAGAATAGGGGTTTGGAGTATATGGTACTATAACTTTAAGGAACCACCGGAATTATATTGGCAACTATTCGGGCCCATATTTGCAATTGAAAGGTTTGGGGCTTGTGGAGTATCTCAAGCCCTGCAGTTACCTTGACGCATTGTCCGCCACTGACTTTAAACTGCGCCAACTTCCTCCCTGGATGAATTTGCCTTCACCGACTATCGACACTGACCCCCCTAGAATCGCGAAAGATGAAACGCGCCTGCCATCTTGGACATGATTTCTGGACCGTTGATGAGGAAGAAGAAAGCTCCAGTCTCGTTGGCCACGGCCCGCGCAATCAGGGTTTTGCCACTTCCAGGGGGTCCATACCTTTCCCAGTCGAGGCTGCTTGGCATCAATCGCACCCAGTGGGAGCAGGAAAACCCAAAGCGGAGCTGCGATCATGCGGAAGGCTAACACGAATCGCTTCATCCCCCCCTAAACCCTAAACCCTAAACCCTAAACTCCACACTTTCACGTACATCCGAAGCCGCCCACACTCTTTGCACCAGGGCGCAAGAGGACCCCTCGTGGGGGCTTCACCCCCAACCTTACAAGGAAGGCCGGGCATGGCAAAGCTCAGCTTCCGGCCTATGTTTCGGGTGTAAGGGTTCATGGCGTTTCGAAATTGGACCTGGCTGAAGTTTCGAAATTGAGAACTGCTGCATATGTTCGGAGCTAAGCAGAACCATAATCCAAACAAGCGCCCCTTGGTTCTAGCTCGTTGTTGCCTGGCACAAATAAATCTTCATTTCTGTGAAGGTTGAGGTGAAGCTGTCGTGCTGAGGGCTTGGGCCGCCTGATTTACTTAGGAAGATGTAGCACTCGGCCAACGACAATCGTAATCATAAAACTAATAATAAGTGCAATGGCAATAGCAACAAGTTGTTATTAGTCTAGTAACACAGTGGCTAACAATAGCAATGACAATTCTATTAATCTAAACTAACCTTAATAAAGATAAATCCAATAATGATAAAGAAAGAGCAGTTACACAACATTTATTACCCCTCCAGAACGTCGTAAACCTGTCTCTGTCTCGCTCTCACTCTACTTCTCTCAAGGCGCTGGATGCCATCGGAAGGCCCTCTGAATCTTGTGTTTAAGGGGGGGGCTGCAGTGCACACGCCTGGATACCCAGCCCTCTGGAGTCCCAAACCCTATTTCAGTAGGCAGCCTGTCTTCTGAGCCTTCGGTCCGGGTCGCGTCTTGAAGAGCGTGGGATGCCGCAGGGGGAGCTCGATCATCTCCCGAATCTGACCCATCGCCTGGCGGAGTTGGCGGGGGCTCAGGACGTCGGGGTCGGGGTAACCTCCATCCCAAGCCCTAAAGCCCAAACCTTAACCCCTAGATATCTATCTCCCGACGCCCTAAACCCTAAACACAACATCTTAAACCCTGGGTTCGACGGTTCAGAGAGCTTCGGAGAGCCCCCCACAAACCCTGCAGGAGTCCAGACCGGCGAGGTCCACAGCTCTGCTATTCTCGCACGAATGAACGGGGGCAAAAAGTGGGTTGTGGAGCAACCGGCTTCTCACACACTCCCTGCTGCATTTTCACAACTACCAACAGGGTTACTACCAAAATGATTAACGTCAACTTCAAAACCAGGGTTGAGACGAATCTGAACAAGCGGTTGTGACGGCCAAAACCTTACACCCTGCAGAGATAAGGCACCTTCTTGCAGCCTCCGATGTCATCGTATCCTCCAAAAGCAACCCACTTCAGGAGAATTCGCAGCTTTGTTGTGGGTTTCAGGTCGTTGGGCAGAGCCGGTTATGTTTCGGTGCAATTCCTCCGCACCTGGGCAACTACGGTTTGATCGGGTCCATGGGTGGGTTCATGCACTCACAATCATCAACAACGTCGTCGCCAAGAACATCCGGGAGCAACAGGATCATCATCATCATCACTATCATCATGAGCAAAGACGGCGACGGCGACGACGACGGACGACGGTGGCGGCAGTGGCAGAGGCTGTAACTCCTGCTGCGACTGCGAACACCTTTACACCCAAGCTGCAGCAAAACACAACATGCAAACAGCGCCAAGACCAACAGGACAAATCCTCGCCATCACAATCGTAATCATCTCAGCATCAACAAAATTCAATAGGAACTAAAGGGCACCCCCTAAAGGCCCGCACACAGAAGCTCGTGGTGAAAGCAGCAGCCTGCACCGGGCTCTGGCCAACCACCAGCCATCACTAGTCAAACATCGAAAATCGGAACAGTTCTGACTTGCCTTCGAGAGCGGCACTGCACGCAGCAGTAAGACGAAACGGGCAAGCCAATAGCAGGACAAGCGCTAAACAACAATCCCTGTATACCCTACGAACCCGGGCCAGAGACCCGGAACCATCATCTTACTTCAGGCCTTCTGGCTCTCACACACCCAAAGCTCGAATCCCGAATGTTCCTCCTAGGCCCCACACCCCGACCAGGCAGGGGAAGCAGCTAGACCCTGAGCCCTAAACCTTTAGCCCGAAACCCTAAAGCCTGGTGAACCCTAAACGTAAATCCTGCAACCCTCAGCCAAGACGGAAAAGCCTCGAACTGCTCCCAAAAACCTTTCACGCTGCCAAAGCACCGACATCGTCCAGCCGCTCCTCATCCTCACGCTTCACCTTGGGAGGGGGACACCAGAGCTCAAAAGGATACTACACTACACTACACTATACTATACTATACTATACCGGTTTCATTTCGTTCCCTAGGTGGCTTAGGGGCGCTCGTTTTGGCTCCGGCAGGGCACGCCCGGAGGCTTGAGGAGGTTCCTGGTATAAGGCGTTTAAGATGAAAAGTTTGAAAAATGGAGGCGCTCCTCCAGGGCCAGCTGCAGGGGCTCGGATTTCGGTGGCTCCAGGCTCTAAACGTCTTCGTCATCTTCCGAAAGACCCTGGAGGAATCTGAGCTTTCAATCTTGAAAGTGTCTTTGCGAGAACTTCCTCCTCCTCCCAGCTCTAGGTCAGACATCTGGGTCGGACAGTGTATGTCTACGGTACAAGTTGGCGCAGAAGGTCCGAACACAAGAATCTCAAAGCCAACAAAAAAATAAAAAGGGTAGGGTCTGTCACCTGTAGGAGAAGACACAACAGAGGGACCTCGCGTAGACAGCTCTTGGAGGAGGCTACACTCTCCAAATCTCCAAGATCAAGTAAGAGACCGTGGCCCATGACTCGGCCGCGTCTGATGCTGCAGGATACTTTTTTTCGACAAAAGAGCAAATGGGGGTATGACGGGGTGTGCAGTAAGGGGTTTCAATGCCTAAGCGCGTCTATGCCATTTCGATCAAGGTATAGCAGGCAAAAACAGCCTAAAAAAGTCGCTACGCACCGGCTGGACAAACACTCGCAAGAATCGCTTGAGGTCAGCCACAAACCCCGTCACCGACGCTTCTTTCTGTCAAAATGGCTCCGTAGCAGAGAAGTTCGCCTCGGTTAGAAGCCTGGATCTTGCTGTCCAACAGTATGAAGGTCTCGGCTTTGCTCGCGATACATGCGCTCGTAGCCTCGTCAGCTAGGATTAACTTTTTTGTTGCTCATGTTGGCTCTCGCTGACCCTTCATTGCGGGTATCGCTTCTGAAGTCTCTCAATGCACCGTGCTGATGATGCGCTTTTGATTGCTGTTTTGCTGCATGGATTTAACCGACTCCCTTCTGATGCTCATGATCCCTCTTGCCGGCTATGGACTTACAATTCTCTGCTCATGAACTGCGCTCTCGCTGCAAAGGAGGCTAGCAGTTTCCCTTCTGATGCTCATGAAGAGCGCGCTCGCTGCCACGTGGGTTTCGAAGTCTCCCCTCTGATGCTCATGATGCTGGCTCTTCTGCCCCACGCATTTGAGAGTCTCCCTTCTGATGCTCATGATGCTCCCTGTTGCTGTTCCGTGGCCTTAGCAAGCTCCCTGCTGATGCTCATGATGCGCGCTATCGCTATTCCTTGTGTTTGGAAGTCTCCCTCCTCATGCTCGTGATGCCTGCCCTTGCTGCCACGACTTGGCTACAATAGCTCGGCTTCTGCTCACAAAAGCTCGCCCTTGCTGCCCTGCTCAACATTCAATGCTCGTCATGCTCCCTCTGGCTTCTCTCACTGCTCTTTAGCCAACAAAGAAAGCAATCCTGATGCTCACGATGCTTGCTCTTGCCGCCATTCCATGCCGGGCTTGTGGCTAGTTCTCATGATTTGCCTTTGCTGTGCTCATGTTGCTTGGTCGTGCTGCACTGGCTAATGCAGCCAGTCCGCTTCAAATATCTCTCGGCCAACACTACCACCAATTGATGGTCGCTCTGCCCGGAGGATCGTTACAAAGGTTGTGTTGTTTACTGCTTCTCTGCTGAAAGTCTTCGAATTTAGAGTTTAGGGTTCCGAGGCTTTGGGGCTTCGGACTTGAAATAGCGCTCCGCTGCCCAGACACTGGTTCGCCCTCGCAATGGATCACGGTGTCTGGTGCCACAATAACCTCAGCTACAGTCCACAAGGCCCTGCACCCGAAACCCTCCAATCCGAAAACTCAGGGATCCCTAAAACTCAGGAATCGTGCTAGAAATCGTCCAACTCCCTAATCCCGAAGGTCAGCATACTCCAGATTTTCCGATTTCAGGTCCAGGTTCGGACTCATAAACTATAGTCTCCAGCCTGGGCCCCTAACCTTCATCTCCGAAGCTCCCTACACTCCAGAAGCCCTAAACCCTGGACTCAACTCCTTGCACCTTAGATGCCTCGAGGACCCTCATCTTACTATGGCGATTTTTGGCTCCGATGCTGGAATGTCTGGAACTGCTCAAACATGATTTTGAAGGCGTTCATGTACTATCTACAATAGTGTACTATAACATACTGCAATGTAGCATACCATAATGATTACATGCTATTACTGCTGTTCATGATGTCCTAACATTACTTAAAGCTAGCACTGTGCTTCCAGGAGCGAATTCGCCAGGATCCACTCCAACCACCTTCCGGAGCGGTTTCCCGATTGATTAAAAAGCTTAAAGGCTCGTCTAGTAAGGCTTGATGCTGTGATGCGGATGGTTACACGCGATGAGGTGTGTCGTTTTTCAGGGCATCGGGGTTGGGGGCTTTCTCTGCCTGCCGCTCTTCGCGGCTGTGCGCTGTGCATGCGGATCGTTTTTCGTGGGGCTTGAGGTTCGGATGGCTCTTCGTCTTCCCGTCGTCCCATGATTGCCTTGAACTCCACGGGGCGGAAACCACCGCGCACGAGGAAGAGGTCCCCTTGACGGGCGGGGCGGTAGGCCTGCACCAGGGCACAGATGCAACCCTGACCCAGGAATTCGCCCAAGCTGTGAAACCCGAAACAGCATCAATCCACCATGATGCTTCAGCATCCCTGTGTCCATCGGATAATTACCTCATAAACACGCATGTACTGGTCATGGCTTCACACCATCCGAGCCAAAGAGGTTGTGCCCAGGCTAGCGACCTCGAAACATGAGCAAAGCACCACCGAAGCCACAACTTGTGGATGCAGGGACTCACCACACGGGCAAGCATCAAGCTAGGAAACTTCACATGCCAGGCCTCCAGGTAGTAAGGTTTCAAGTAAGTGTCGAAGAGGTTGCCTCTCGGACACCCCTACGCAGGACAGCTTTCAAACCCGTTTCAAGCATGTAAACCCCAAAGCCTCAACCTGTAATTAAGAGTCAAACCGCACATCCTCACACAATTAAACCGCCACACTTCACATTCCTAGGTCGAGTCCAAGCAACCTGTGATGCCCTCGATGGTGTCGTCCAGCGGGAGAACGTGAATGCGCTTTCCGTACGGCACGTCTCCACCTAGATGTCTGATGTCTCTAGCTTGCTAAAGTGGTTCAGGCCTGAGGATTTCCCTTGCGTGAGGCCTGTAGCAGGAAACCTCCAGTCGGAATCAATTCCTTAAATTCCCAAATCACTCTTTTGGGACTCTGTCGTGCCCAGCTGCATGCATGGACGGAGATGATGTCGCCCAAGCGGACTCGAAGATTTTTCCGCACGACCTGTGTATACACTGCATGCCGTTGCTGTCATTGCATGTCGTTGCCAGTTTTTGCAGGTTTGAATACGAAGCTTCACCCGATATCATCTTATTGCAGATATTACTGTCATGACTGCCATCGGCATCGCCCCGCCAACCCTCTACCCGGCCCTTGATACGGCCTTGTTCATGCGGATCTTGCTATCATCTAGGTTCTCGTCAGCCAAGACGATGCACACCGTGTCCTGCAGAGCCAGATGAGAGGTCAACATAGGTCAAAGCTCCGAGAGCAGGACAAAGCAAAGCGCTAAGGTTCGGGATTTTCTACCGGCCCGGCTGAGTCTTATTTTCCTTGTGGTTTTGCGGTCTAAGCTACAGCGGTGCGGGCGGTACTCCCCAGCTGTCCTTTCGCTTTTTCCCCTTGATGAGCACGTTGTCGCCGCGGAAAAGATTCAGCTCCTCCATCTTTGCCTGGAGTCTTGCGGTTTGGGGATTGGACTGATCAGAACCCCTTGAAGCTGAGGGTGCTCTTACACCCTGGACCGAACGCCATACAAAGGAACCGATCTTGTGTTCAGCACAAGGCAGGCAGATGTTTTGTGCGCATGTCATGTTATTCCTTTCTCTGCAGGTGTGCATATGGCACATGAGCACATCCAGACATCGGGGCTATGCTTGTGTTGTCGGGACAGTGGGCTCAAAGCCTGAATGAACGGCACCTGACACCGGGCATCACCGGGCTCATAGAAAACTCAGCATTCCCCGATAGCCAAAAACTCTGGGAACCGCATGAAGACCCGGAGCCTGCGACAGGGAAATGACGGAATTGTCGTCATTCAGCGCTTCTTCCACTACCAAGCGATTCCTCGGCGAGGGTTGGAGAGCGCTTTGGCTCGGCTCTGACGCATCAGCATAACGAGAGCTCGGCCCGATATAGCGGAGGATCACGACAGCATTGTGGATTCAAAAAAAGCAACCCTCAACCCGAGACCCCTAAAGTCCCATACGCTACACCCTAAGCCCACAACCTAAACCCGAAACCCCAAGCTCAAGGTCCTAAGCCCGAAAGTCTTAAACCGCAAATTCTAAACCGACGACACCTCTCAACCCTACAGATCCCGAAGTCCCCCCCCCCAAAAAAAATGGATAAATTCAAAAAAAATCGCCAAAACCGTCCAAGGCACGGGGAGCGTTTCTTCACCGGCTTGGCCGGCTCCGCGGGCACCTGGGGCTTAGAAGCACAGGAGCGAAATGCTGGGCTCTATAAGTCTTATGATGATCATTGCCATGGTGATGATTCGGTTCTCCTAGCCTCTTTAATCAGCCAGGAGCCGCGGGCAACGAAACGGTTCAGGGACTTCAGGTTTAGGCTTAGGGCCTGAATTTGAAATTTACGCTCTCGCAACTCGGACTCTGCCACACTCCAACTACGCCAACTCCACTACTTTCTGGAGCTGCAATCACGTTAGGGTTGAGAGTTTGTTCCAATTTCCATGGCTCTGTCTGAGAACCTCAAAAGCAGAAAGCCTGAGACCTAAGCCCTTGTCAGTTGATCCTGCCTCAGGGGAAGCATTCATTTTCTTGAGCTGCACCTTCAGCTCCTACACGCTGAGCAAGGCCCCGAAGCCGCGAAAATCGAAACCCAAAACTCCCTCTGAGGCACAGGGGGTGCGGGCTCGTTGTCAGCCATGGCCTGAACCGCGGGCTTTGTCAAATTCAGAAATTTTAGGCTCAGGGTTAAGGTCAGGATGCACTTATAGCCGCTTCGCTGAAATCGTGCGGGTATGGGAAGGCGGCGTGCAGCACATTTGGAAATTTCGGGTCCAAGTGCAATGTTCCGGCTCTGAGCCTCCGAACCCAAGGCTACCTCTCAAGATGGAAATGTTGCGTGCTGGTAGGCTTGCGGTCTGACTTGAGGGCTTCTTAAAGTTAGGAGCTCCCGTTTTGGTGGTCTTTAGGGCGGCTTGGGGGAACTTAGAGCTTCTCGTTTAAAGCTATTTTTAGATTTTCGTCCTGGCGCTCAAAAGCCGTTCACGAACCGATTCAAGTGTGAATTCTCAGGCCCAGGCCCAGAAGAGTTAAGTTTGACAGAACCCGACCCCTCCTGAAGCCCCTGGCCCCCAAAGCCTTCTGGAGGGTTCCGGAGAAGCTTGGCAGCCTTCGGCCCTTCAACCGCCAAACCCCTGAACCTTCTCGAGGCTGGGTGCCCCGACTTCGCGTAAACGGGTCGCCGGCGGGGATGATCAGGAGTCTATCGAGCTGCGATCTCGAGCCGACGTCCCGGACCAGGCAAGGACTGCTACGAAAGTCTGGAGCTCACCCTTGTGCTGTCATGCCGGACGTGGCTGTCGAGCTTTGACTTCAGGGTTTCAGAGCTTAGGACTTCGCGGCTTTGCTCCGACTTCCAAAGCCCGGCACAGGTGCCTGGGCATGGGATCCAGGATTTAAACACTCTCTTCGCTTGCTTGCTTGCTTGCCTCTCTCTCCCGCAGGTCTGATGGCCTCTTAGTAGCTCTGAAACCGAAGCAAGCAACCTACCACACCGGCAAACTCTCATAGGTTAAAACTTGTGGTATGAAAACGACCGTGCAAATCATCAGGACTACACACCCGGCCACAAACCGCAAACATCAAACCCCTCAACGCCTGAAAAAAATGGGATAGACAAACCCAAACCCCTAAACCCTGAGCCCCTAAACCTAAACCCCAAAGCCGGAATCCTACACGAAAAGGAGCCCTCCTTCAGGCAGCTCTGAAGGCCCTGGACGATGTCACGGCCGCTCTTCGCCGTGTCGAAGTCCCCGAGCAGCCCTGCCTCCCTGGGTTTCGGGATGGTAGAAGAGGGCTCCTTTTAAGGGCTTTAGCCTAAAGCGAATCAAGGCGAAAGGGCTTTAGAGACCAGGGTGGAGCTTTCCTTGTAAGGGGTTAAATAAGCAACATCTATCCAGGGGGCTGGAGAGTTCAGGGTCTAGGATCTTCGGTCGTGAGCTTCTCGTGGTCGAGCTTGGGGCTTGGGTTTAAAACTGCTGGGGATTGGGGGTGCTGACTCCTGCCTTGCTCGACGGAGCGTACTAGGAAGGGCAAAGAACCGTGACTGTTGCGCAGCGGGTTTGCGCTGTCGCAACTCGGACTCTGCCAAACGAGGTCTCTCAGGGTATAGGGTTTAGAGTGTAGGACTTAGTGTGCAGTGTTTAGGATGTTGGGTTCAAGTGAAGCAGCCGGGATTGGGTGTAGGCTTGAGTGTGGCCAGTTCACGGCTTCCGGGCTTCGGTTCGACATCATCAACGTCCTGACGAGCCCATGCCAAACTGAACAGACTATACATTATACATCTGCAACAAGGGCTTCGAAATGATTGCGGCTCAGATCGCTCCAGAGCACAGCAAAGCGAGGGCGAGCGAACCACTTATCCTTACATATACATATATATATACACACACACACACACACACACGGTATTGGTAGTCTGCCCGCTAACCACCAAAACTTGATTCAAAGGACGGCTGAACACCTGAACGAATCCAGCATGAAGGGACGGCCAACCAGCTTCAGGCCTGGTCCTTCTCGGCCATTGGGGCACTGAGACACGGACATAAACACATCAAGACCCTAAACCTGCAAACCACAAACCCCCACCTAAACCCTAAATAGCCCTAAACCCTGTCAGCCCTAACCACAGTCCCAAAACCCCTAAGCCTGAAACCGTATCCAAACCCAAAAAGCCCTGACCACAACCCGAAAACCCCTAAATCCAGAGCATGCAGCACCCAGTGCCTGAACTTCTCTAAGGCTTCGATGGCAGTCTGCACACCTTAGCATAAAGGCCGTGGCATTTCAGCCGCGAACTCAAGTTCAAATAAGCCACTACAAAACCGGCTCAACCCCAGGCTGCACTGCATAAGCCTTAGGCTCCACTCCGAAACAAGCATGCCTAGAATCTCGGAGGTCTCAGTTTAGTCGAGATGAAGTGTGACGTGTATGGTTGGAGCTCGGCTCTGTGGCTTCAGATGAGGTGATTATCCCCTTGCCTCGCAGCTGAAGCCTGCAAGACTTGCACTCTCAACCAAGCAGGCAGTGACAACTTACGCAACGCACCAGAAATCGGCTGCCAAGGCGCTAAGCATCCCGGCCCTGTCAAGCTGGGCTCTCGGATCGTGGGATCGTGGGCGGGGCTCGGACCGCTCCACGCCGGGTTTGGAAGGCTGCGGGCTTGGGGTCTGCATTTTGGGGTTTCGGGGTTTCTAGGCTTATGTGACGGGGTTCTCGCAGAAATGTCATAACATGTCAAAAACCTTCATCCCGGGCGTCTTCAAGGAGGTGCCGTGCCTCTCGCTACCCCTTCCTTTCCGAGGGTCGCCAGATCCTAAACCCTAAACCCTAAACCACCCTAAACCACCCTAAACCCCTAGACCACGAACCCTAGACCCCTAAACCCTTTTGCATCCAGGCCTATTGCGACTGCCGGGTACCCTGAAGAAAAAGGCCAGGCAAAGCTGCAGCATCATTGACTGCAACACTCACCCAATCACACAAGGCATAATGCCTCGCATGCGGCCACTCTCAACAGCATCATACACAAGAAACATGCGAAAGTCTGAAAGGACACGTGTGTGCAGAGCATGCCAATCCTTAGGATGGGCATCCAAAAGCCAAGTTTTCCAGGCTTATGA
>CAJNJA010014726.1:0-12073 GCA_905231915.1 Symbiodinium necroappetens | reverse complement strand
AAAAAAAACACACACACACACAAAGCCCTAGACATCAAACCCTAAATCCCACCAAAGCCCTCACGTGTTCAGGCCTATTCTCTAAGAGCTTAATTTCGCGGGGAATTCCTTGAGCTTGCCGTGGGTCCCGGACAAGTTTTAAATGTGTCTTGCAGAACATACTCGAAAACCCTATTCGAAGTATTGAGGCCCCTTACAGCATGCTCAATGTTGCGGCGGCCTTCGGTGGTGGACTGCTCATCAGGCATCGAGGTTTACCAATGCACAAGACTCTGGGAGAACAGTTATTCATCTCCCGACGTGTATGCGGGTGTCATCAGAGGTCCCACAAGGGTTTAGGTTTCGGCATGAAGATTTCGAAAATCTAGATCTGATGCTCTCTACGTAAGAGGGTTTTCGGCTTGAACATCTTCAGATCCAAGAACATAAAGTTCTGGTTCAAGGCGCTCCCTTATTTCTGCAGCCTTTAAGCGCAGGGATCTGAAGTCAGAGAAAGCCCTGGAGGCTAGCAGCCATGCCGTCCCTGCGGCTTGATGATTCTCAAAGCTGCCAGTGGCGTTGCTGTGGTTTGGTGAAGGGTTTCTGGCGAAAGAGCCGCAGATGTCTCTCAGTTCTCACTGTACGATCAAGGACCCTGCTTCGGAGTAACTGAATCTGCCCTGCAAATACTTCGGGCCCAGTATCATTTTGCTTGGCATCGGCAGTTCCTCCAACGAGACACCAGGAAACTTAAGCATTGAGTTTGCCTTGGGGCGCATGCAATCACTGTCATCATCAAAGGTATCAAAACTCTGGCAATAGTGCAAGTACTTTTGCTAGTCGTATACCTTGGTGTCCTTGGGACCACTCCGTGTTGGGGAGTTTGGTCATCCTGTTGGAGGCAAACCCTGGAAGAGATCAAGCTGCCAAAGCCTTCGGCTCAGCCAATGGCCTGCCACTCGTAATCCTCAAATCTCCAAGCATTCTCGACGACCTACGCTCGAGAATTCCTTCAATAACCATGCCCAGGCATGGGAACGGAACACGAAGCTGTTACTGCCACTAAGCACTCACTGCCCGACAAAACGCCCACATCTGCATGAAGCCTAATCGCGAAAGTTCCAACCCCCGAAACCCGGAACTCCGAACCGTGGAGATCTTGGCGGGTTTCAGGGTTGCCGACCTGCGGAGTTTGCGGTTTGTGTCTTTGTTCAGGGCTCTGGGCTCGGGATTTGAGGTCTTCGTTTCGAGCTCAGGTCTTGAGACCGTTAGGGTTTCGTGATGAGTTTGGCTTCTGAGGAAGCGAAAGGAGGTGTTTGGAGGGGCTTGCGCCTCCAACTTCCGCGAATGCTGAGCTCCTAGACCGAAAACCTATAGCCCTGAGCTTGAAAATTTCTGCTTGCTAAAAATTCGGAGGTGTGAAGATCTCAATAGGTTGACAAGGCCGGAGAGAGTGCGAAGGTTTCTATGCATGAATGCATCTGAGGTTCAAGCGCGCTTCCGAAGAAGGCGTCACCTTCAGGTGGGAGGATTTCTCTGAGGTTCTCTATGCGTAGCACCTCACTCCTGCATGTGTTGCAGGCATTCCTTTCCCGACGATGACTGTGTTGCTGCACAACCACCACTACTGCTGCTGCTGCTGCTGCTGCTGCTACTACTACTACTACTACCACCATTACCACTACCACTACCACTACCACTACCACTACCACTACTGCTGCTGCCCTGCCACTGCTACTGCTACTGCTACTGCCACTGCCACTGCCACTGCTGCTGCGACTGCTACTGCTACTGCTACTGCCACTGCCACTGCCACTGCTGCTGCCACTGCTACTGCGAGTGCTACTTCTACTGCTACTGCCACTGCTACTACCGCGAGGACGACCACTACTACTAGCACTGCTGCAGCTGCATTGAGTCCTTGGGGTGTACTGAATGAATGGTGGGCTGACCAGAAATCGGTACTGTAGTATTTGTGTAATACTCCATGCTGTACTATTCTCACGGAGGAATCCAGAGACGTAAGGTCCCTTACCCGACAATTTCCGGCTTCCGCTGCAGCCATTGAGTCTTGCCCCATGGTTACTAGAATGCCCACTCTAGCCCAAAGCGTACCCACACGCTTGTTAAGGCGTTACCCCTAGAAGAGGGGAGGCTTCAATGGTTTTTGTTTAGGGGTGGGCCTAACCTCTCGTAAACCCCGAGCCGATACGGTGCTACTTCCCATTTGCTGCCCTGCTCGATCCGTTGCTGGTACATGGGCTGAGATTTCAGAGTTGCTGCATGGGGGAAGGATCGTCTGTAGAGCCACAGAGTCTCAAGTTCGAGTTAGCCCTAGCTGACTGCAGCTGCTGTTTCGTCCAACCTCTCCTTCTGCACACGACGTGCTCTTTCTACATGCAGAAGCATCTCCGCATCCTTGCCAACGGACCTTTAGAGGTGCCCCGACCATCAGCAAGCACAGGTTGTCCGTGCGTGTGGTGGCCGCGGCTGTGCCAGCGTGCGGACACTCAGACGAGCTCAGACGTGCAAATCGCAAGCCGCCAGCCCTCAACCCCATACGTAAAGAGCGCTCAAACCCCAAATCCTGACCTTCAGCCTCAAGAAAGCCTGTTGCCCCAAGCCCGGAAGCCTGTTTCGAAACAGCCCTACGCCCGCCCGAGTAAAGCACTCCTTAAGCCGACTGCCACCGGCCACAACAGACCAAGAACATGTGTTTGTTTTTCGGCGAGAGTGCTGAAGATCCATGCCATCTGAAGCCTTAAATGAGGGGGAACCAGGAGTCTCGGAGCGCCTCAGGGTTAACTTTCAATCCAGCGGAGTCTTGGCGCACATCTTCCTTCTAAGCTTCAAGATCCTGCACTGTAGTGTCTCCTTGTCCTTGTTTGGGGTAAGTTGGGGTAACGCACAAAGTTCTCAAGCTTCAAGCCCTTGCAGCACCCAGCTTCCTCAGGCCACTGACGGTTTCGGCATAGGGCTTCGGTCATTTTACGGTAGACACAGCAAGGTTCCTCCCTGAGGTTGGGCAAACCGGGTTGGATGTCCAGCCAGCGCCCGCGCCTCGAGGCCTGGGCCCCTGGAAATGAATTGAGGATTTGAGGTTTGAACTCTCTCCAAAATTTGGGGGCACCCGAGACACTGTCCAGAAATTGTAGGCCCCTGACCCCTGGCAGTCCTAAGGTTGTTCAGGGCTTAGGGTTTAGGGGACTCTTGGTCCAGGGAGCGTTTTCTGGGCTTCGGGATCTAAGGCTCGGGCCTGTGGTGATGGGTGTCGATCATCTACTACTCGTTCGGTTCTCGCAAATACCAAACTTCCGCGTGAGAGGCTTAAGATTTCGGACGCGTTTCCGGTGGCAGATCGTTCCTGAGCCCTTCTCCTCAATCAGGCCCGGGCGAAACCTAAGCCATGTGCAAACCCGATAGACGCTGGACCCCTAAATCCCTCCGCCCTACAGGCGCTAAACCCTCGATCCCTGTAGGCCTCTTACACCCCGGAAACCTACCCTTTGGTCAACACCTCGGTCTCTAAGACGCTTCCGGAACTTGAGAGATCCCAAGATAGCTCCTACGTAATGGCGGGATCCCAAGAAGCGACATGCCATCTTTGAGAAACTCCAGCAAACGAGGTCCACACGTGGTGCCATCTTCTGCTTCATTTATCTTCCAACCAGCATCTCAGAATCTGTAGCGCTAGTCCATCACGGCACTGACCAAGTTACACTGCCAGGTCTCCGTTGGCGACACCCACAAGGAGCCGCGAGAGATTTTGCCGGTTGCTCGCTGCTTGAGGCTTTTGGTGTCCAAGACCCGACGAAGCCTGAGCAGCTTTGGGGTTCCATCATTCTACGGGGTTATGCAATGGAGAGTATAGTAGAAGATAGTCGTACATGAGAAAATAGACGGCAACACGAAATCGCAGAACACTTGGTTCGGGACGACGAAATCAGAATCATTCGTGGCTTCTTTCTTCAAGCTTCACTGTCTCGGCACGAACTGTACTCTGCGATACCGGCCCTGACTACGGAGGAGACTGAGCTCGGCGACTACGAAGAAGGCGACAATGCATGGGCGTGCCCGTGTTGTTCTGCCTTGGGAGGTTTGGTTGGGCATTTTGGCATGGGAGGTGTGCAATGTAGGGACCTGAAGGATGACCGATACCATGCTTTAGGATTCCAGATTTTTTGCATCAAACGTATTAATTATTAAGGCCTTTATACTGGACAAATGTGTGAAGACCATCGCTCTTCATGCTGCTTGACAATACATTACATTGTAGATACTGCTCGATATTTATTGTAAACTGTAAGTGGTTCTGCCCACTGTTGCAACTTATTGCCAAGAACAGCAGAAAAGATCGCAATCACGTTGGTGTTATCCCACCACCACCGACAGCAAAAGCAAGCAAAAGCAGCAGAAACAACAAGCAGAAGAGCGATATCACGGTATCATCATCAACAGCAGCGACGTTGTCGTCATCAGCAGCAGCAGCAGCAGCAGCAGCATTATCATCACCCTTACTCTACTGGTCGGAATACTGAATATTGAGACTCCCTTGTAGTCCCTGTAGAACCGTTCCAGCGATCATTACCAAAGGCCTAGCCATCGCCACCAGAGCTTTTTACCCCTGAGGCAATTCTCGCGGGTCTTGCGACGGTGCGTCCAAGGCCGGTATCTGGGGTCTCCGTATCTTAGATATATACATACAGGCATACATCCATACATCCATACATCCATCCATCCATCCATACATACATACATAGTATATGTAGTGTATATAGTGTGCATTTAGCACATATAGTTTGTGATGAAAGTGCTCCCGCTACGTAGTGAGTGAGGGCTCTTGGGGTGTAGCTTAGGATTTAATATAGAGGTCTCAAGACTTCTAGCATCACCTCGCCCAAAACCCCATTCTAACGATTTCCGGCCCCTTGGTCTTGAAACTTATCATATAGAGATGCTTATGGTATGATGCCCCGAAATCCTTCCTAATTGTTGAGCCCTATATTATACATGGAACCCCAGCCCTCAGACTCCTCATGCTTGAGACACTTCTGCAATCTTTTTGGAGCTTGTGCTTGCAAGAGTGGTCCGCAACACCGAAACTGCATTTGGCAAGGGATTCTCGATTCTGATGCCCTTTGGTTGGGCAGCTTATCCTTGATTCCAGGATGCCAAAGACTTTCGAAGCACTGTTGGCCCCGAGGTCTTCATCAAAACGGTTAGGGCCCAGGGTTTAGAGGATCGAGCTTCGGGTTGTTGGGTGTAGGCTTTAGGGAATCTTCAGGCGGGGTTACGGCTCCTTCCGGGTTTCAGTAAGGCCTCTGTGTGTAGTATTCTGGATTAGGTTTTCCGGGTTTAGGGTTTGTGGCTTGGGGTGCGATTCGAAAATTCTCTGAGTTTTGCAGTGTACAAGAAACAGGTTCTGGCTTCCTCTCCAGGCCTGCACCCTGGACTTGCAACACCCCAAAGACCTTAGATGCCGACGAGAAATGCCACAAGCACGAAACACCCTGAGCACTTTAAGCTCCCTGCAGTGTAGCCTTTGCACTTAAAAGCACAAAACACCTCAGGACCCTAGTCTGGTTATTGAGGCCTTCGAATTAGGCGGCAGCCATTGTGAAGGACTGTCCCTGGCGATTTGGCGACACCCTCACCTTCAAGCTCAACCTGCAGGTGCAATAAGCACCCGGAGCCGCCGTAGCTCTGAAACCCTGAGATTCTTCTATGTTGGGAGCTGTGTGGATGTTGCCAGGTAAGTAAAGCTTCCACAAACTATCCGGTAACTATCCAGAAGCCAACTCTTACTGAAACCATGGCCTGGACATGTTCATTTGTTGGCTGCGAGCCTTGGATAGTGCTCTGCTTCGGGTCATGTTCGGTTGGATCTGACGAGGTGTCCAGTTTTGGCAACAACCCTGAATCCAAAGCGCCAGGCCAGAGCAGTCCCGAGACGTCAAGCCCTTACCCACAACCCGGAACTACAACCTTAACGACATCACCATCACAACCCCCCTAACTTCCTAAGCCCAAATCAGCCCACTGGCAATCAGCTGATATGCATCGCAGCATGTCTTCTGCCCTGAGGTTACGGCAGCGCGCTCTATTGGTTTGAAAGTCTTCCGTCAAAATACAGAAATACATAGAAGCTCCGCGGCATCATAAACCCATGCCCTCGACTGTCAAACCCCAAGTTGGTGAATACAACGCCCATACGGGCCTGGAATCTGGTGGAGCCCATACATAGGGGTTGGGGGAGATATTATGCTATAATTATTGATGGAGGGGGCCCAGGGCGTAAACCAAGCTCACAGGCGCAAGCCCTGAGCCATAGTTTTACCATTGCGGCCTCAACCCAGACCCCGTCGACCCTGCGGTGAACCCCCCCGAGAACCTCAAGCATTTACCTCTTCAACCCTTACAGATATCTTGGGTGCAGGACGTGCTGGGACCTGGACTCAAGCTCAAGCTTCGAGCCGTCAGCGACATCACGCAGGGCACTGAAAGTGTGGATTATGGTATCTGCATTCAGGGGTTATTCGTCATTAGCTATTAGGCTTAGCGATCTTGTTCCATGTAAGCGTTGGGATGCAGGGGGTTTGGGTCCTGGGGTTTGGTGGTGCAGACGTAGGGTGGCGAGCCTAGCCGACGCAGACCTTGTAGACAACCACAAGATAGATACTGAGCGTGTAAGATGCTTTATCTTGGATCCCGCTGCGGTTCTTCTGGAAAGCCATAGCAACTGCGATGCCAGCACTACAATCGTAGTAGACACTATACGAGAGGCGGCGATGAAAATAACCTTGGAGTTCCGGGTTTCAGCTTCGTAGGTGAGGGCTTGTGGCATCCGTACCGTCGTTGGAAGAACTCATGCCTTAACCTTGTCGACACAAGTTCTAGCCTCAAGGCTAGGCCCCGTGCTTATCACAGGTCCTACTTAAACTCTCTAGGCCCGAAGACTGATAGCCTTTGAGCCCTCAAGAAAAAACCTTCCCCACTCACCAAAAAACTTTCTGCTGAGTTTCTGTACTAGGATCTGTGGGTTGTGGATTCGGTGTGCCAAGGGTCCTGTGCTCACAATGCCTGGGTCTTGTCCCCCGCTTGTGCCACGCTCTGCCCACGCTCTCTTGGCCCGAAGAGCTGAAGCAGGGCTTCGGGCGGGAACAACACGTTCTGGCCTTTAGCCTCCATTGCTTAGAGAGCATAATTTGTTTAGGATCATCTTTTACCATAAATTCTACCACATAGTACCAATGACACGGAAGCTGTCGGTCGGGTTTGAGGATGTGTGGGTGAGGCACAAGATGTTCATAGGCAGAGAAGAGCCACAGCTCGTGAGACCTGAGATGACTTGGTCCCATTGGGTGCTCGGCAACCTGAGCCATTGAAGCTTTCATCAAGTTACAGCAGTGTTGAACAAAGGTAATTGCCCTCGAAACTGGGCAGGAAAGTTGATGAAGCCATGCGAAAGCTGCTTGTGTTCCCTTTGTGGGCCGCGATCCTGTGGCTGGCCGCGCAGATTGCGGCATCGCGGCATGCACCTAGAACTCTCTGGGTTACTTAAAACCTTCCTAGATGTAGGCTCATGCCAGCTGCAGGCAGTTGAGTTTGGATCGGCTGTTGTTTCCTCCAAACCTCGCATAAAGTGGAGATCCTGCAGTCATTGAACCATTGCATTTTTTGATCAGACTGTGCAGAAGGATGGAATGAGATCTCCAGACCCTCAACCCTGTGTTGAAGACGTTTTTGGAGCTGCATGGGCGCAAAGGTTCGGCTGGTAGAGCCGTCGCCGCAAACGGCCCGCAGGCACAGCAATGAGTTTGGGGTTTTACAGCTCCGGGTCCATCGGTATATAGGGCGGCTGTGGCATCCCAGACTTCCGAATGTGAGCCGTATTCAAGGAGTACTTTTTGCAACGTTTCCCAGTTCACCCACCATCATCATTATCAGCAGCAGCAACAGCATGTACTAGTGCTGATCAGAGATTGTGGCGACAGTTCTCACCATGATACTTCATTCGAGCGAAAGTTTCAGTGAGCGACCGGCAACGATACCTGATAGGAACAGCAGTCATACCATACGGGTATTTTGGTTGAAGACACGTGGTAAACTCGCGATGATTGCATGCTCAGGGCTTGCAGGATTTGGGAACTGTCCCAGACTAACCTTGATTCAGAATTTGGGGTGTAGCGGATTCAATGTGCAGAGTTTGCAAGGTTGCCAGCTGGACATGTGTTCTTGGGTTGATGGTTGGGAGTTTTGGCTTCAGCGGCGTCGCTTCAGGATCACTTCGCGTTCCTCCAAGGTCACAGTCGGAACGAAGACGAATACAGTCAAAGTCTTATCGAGAGACGTGTTGGAGGCTTGGGTTTACGGGAATACCATCTGGAACTCCTGCTCCGACGAAAAAGGACCCTGTGAGTACCAGTTCTCGTCACTCGAACTTCGACTTCGAAAGTAGCTTTCTGCGGGGCTGTGCAACAAACATGGTATCCTCATACTACACACCCGTACCTGCTAGGTCTCTCGGTCTACCAATACGCAACACGATAACACCACGTCTTTCATCGCAGAGCTGCAAATCATTTCCAACCCCTTGAATCCAACTCCCAAACCTCAAGCCAAGACCCTTAACTCTAAGAAACCTAAACTCCAAGTCCAAACCCTCAAAATGAGACCCTTAAGAATTTTACTTGCAGGGAGAAGCCACTATACCTTCGGCCACGGGGGCTTGGGGCAGCTCCGCCCGGCTTGGGCCCTGGGCTTTGGAAGGGACCTTGGGGTTTCGGGTTCCAGGGTTTGGGTTTGGGATTTAAGGCCTTTGGCCTTCATGTTTCAGGCAGAATGTAGGAGAGTGTTGGTGCTTTGAGGTTTCACGGTCTAGGGCATCTTGGTGCAGGGGGTTCTGACTTTCTGGTTCCGGATCCAAGGCCTAGAAGGATGTGGTCACACGAGGTTTAGGCTTTCGGGGTTTTGCGTAGTTTGAGCCCCAATTGAGTTCTTGATTCGGAGTGAAGCGACCAGGCGCCTCCTAAGCTACCCTTTTAATGGGGGGTCGTCTACTCTTCAGAGGGATTCGGGCTACATGGTGGGTGCGGGACCACCTTCCTGAAATGTCATCGGCAGGTGAGCCTCGTCGTGGCCAACCACAGAATACCAGAGCTCCCTTCGCAAAGCCCTACGCCCTCCAGCTCCAGGGAGGTTTTTTTGCACACGGAAGCGGCCTCTGAAGAGGATAGGAAACATTTGTTAAAGCTCCAGGCCCACGGCCCTCGCATCCAAAATCCTGAATGCATATCCTTCGACCCCTTGAATCCTAAGCCCAACGCGATGTTTTCGAGCCTTTCTCATTCAGGATTCACTCCGCCATGGAGGGGCCCGGAGTTTGATCCTTGCGCTTGACATGAAGATGCTAGGGGTTGTTTGGGTCTCACTGTTCGGATTTAGGGACAAGGAATGTTTGGTTCAGGGTTCCGGGGTGAGCAGGTGTCCTTTGCGGGCCTGGTTGCAGGGTATTGATCGAGTTCGTGAACACAGGTATCGATGTCTTGGCAGACGAAGACACTGTTTATGTTTAACAGCCCAATGTGGTAACCCCTTTGTTTCAATCAGGCGTCTTCGGCCTGTAGGTAATGGTGCTAACCCTGAACTGTGATCTTCTGTGTTGCAGTCTTTTGTGGTCCTGCGACGTTTTGAGCGAATCAGGTGCTCAAGATTAGGGCATTCGTGGGCCAGAAGCTTCTGCCCGTGATGTCATTGTGGATGGTTTCGGGTTCTTAGAGCTCAGCAGGATGGGGTGCAGCATTCCGGATAGCCGCAAGGACCCCAAGAATCCGCAGCCCTAAATTGGATGTCGACGCTGAGCCCGGCGGGAAGGGTTAGTTAGAGGCTACAGGGTTAGTTAGAGGCTACACTTCGGGTTCTCAACTTATCTCATTTTTTTGGTGGATGCACAATTGAAGTAGATCCGAGTAGGAGCCTGTGCTTCAGGCTCCTATGGAAGCATACCCTAGCCGCTCAGGAACGCGACGCCCGACAACTTTCTGTGGAGGTAGAGCTGTACGACGAGGACGACGCCAACGATACCAACGACAGCAATTGGACAGATGCTTGTATTCATGCTGGAATCGAAACGGTGAGGCAGCAGCTGAAGAAGAGAATGTCAACACAATGCGCCAACAAGGAACCTGGTGTTAGTCATATGCTTCACCCTCAGCACCATCCCTCCAAAAAAAGCAACCAGTCTTGTCAAAGGGGCTTCACGGAACAGGAGCTGCATCCTGCTAGCTGCATGCAAGAAGCTTCCGTTTGTTAAAATACCAAACCCAGAGCTCCCAGAACAGCGAGGGCCCATGCGTTTCTGCCAAGACCGTCTTGCAGTCGGGTTGTCTGGTTTGCAGTGCACAGGTTCGGGCTTGAAAGAGCAGAGTCTATCTGTGTCGTGCTTGTCGATCCAGTGCTTTTGGACCGAGGATGACAGCGACGAGAACACGACAACGACGACCACTTTCACCGTCACTAGCAGTAGCAGCACTTTCACCGTCACTAGCAGTAGCAGCACTGGCACCAGAACCAGCAGCACGGCCACGACCAGCACAGCAACTACCACTAGCAAGACTGTCACAACTAGCACGGAAACCACCAGCACAAAAACCACCAGCACGGCAACCACAAGCACGGCAACCACCACCAGCAAGACTGTCACGACAAGCACCGAAACCACAAGCACAAAAACCACCAGCACGGCAACCACCACAAGCAAGACCATTACCACGAGCACAGCCACAACCAGCACGGCGACCACAATCACTGTCACTGGCACCACGACTACGCCGACCACCACGACTCTGACTACCACTACCCTGACCACCATTACGCTGACCACCACTACGCTGACCGCCACTACGCAGACCTCCACACGCACGACTGCCACTAGCTTGCAGTCAAGCATGCGAAATCCCAAAGCATCATGGACCGATCCTTAGATGATGGTTTTTTCTGTGCGAAAATAATGTCCTAGTGTACATCATATTCATGCGTACACACAAGCAAGCATGCATGCATACGGACACACGGGAAACATACATACATACATCCATCCATACATGCATACATACATACATACATATGTACACACATGCACACATCCAGACACACATGCACACATCCATACATACGTCATGCATGCTTGCATGCATGCATGATGCGTACATGCGTGCTTACAGACATACTTGCTATCGTGCATACATACAGGCGTGGACGCACACGTTCACACATAGGCCCGCACATACATATGCATGTACATACATACATACATACATACATACATAAACACATACACACATACATACATACATATACACTGACATACTGACATACATACCTACATACACACACACATGCGTGCAAGCAGGCAAGCAGGCATGCAGACGTGTGTACCTGCACATGAATAGTTATACGTATGTATGATCATGCATGTATGTATGTATGCCTGCATGCATGCATGTATGTACGTATGTATACAAACACGAAAACAGACATACAGACATACAGATGTGCTTGCACATGTACAACATAATGGACTATGTTCACCAATATGGTACCACCACCACCACCACCACCACCCCCTCTCCCCCTGGATCTAGCCCTTTCTCTCGTGTGCGTACGCGTGTGTGTGTCGTGTCTATCTACTGTATCTGTTTTTTTATCATGCATTTATATACAGACATTATTCATGCACATATGCTCTATGTGTGTCTGCGCGGAAGAAACAAAGATGAGTAGATATGTACAGATGCATACACTTGCTGCCACCACTGCCACCCACTCGATCTAGCCCATTGTCATATCTGTTTGCGTGTGTTTGTGTGTCTGTGCGTGTACTGATGTTTGCGTTTGCGTTTCTGGGTGAGTGTCTGTTCTCTGTCTGTGCGCGCGCGCGCGGGTGTGTGTGTGTGTGTGTGTGTGTGTGTGTGTGTTTGTTTGTGTGTGTGTTTGTGTGTGTGTGTGTGTGTGTTTGTGTGTGTTTGTGTGTGTGTGTGTGTGTGTTTGTGTGTGTTTGTGTGTGTGTGTTTGTGTTTGTGTTTGTGTTTGTGTT
>CAJNJA010014725.1:0-12073 GCA_905231915.1 Symbiodinium necroappetens | reverse complement strand
CGGGGCAGGATGGGCGAACAATTGGCGGTCTTACTTGCCTGTTGGAAGAAACGCAGCCGCTGCAGCAAGCTTTGCTTCCCCGTCTCCTCAGGTAGCGTCGGGTACAGCCGTGCGGCAGCTGCCAAGCCCTCTACCTGAAGCCCTACATCCCTAACCCCTGAACCCTAAACCCTAAAACACCCTGAACCCGAAAACCTTAACCCCTAACCCGTGAAACCCTAAAACCCCAAACTCTAAAACCCTAACCCCCAACCCTAAACCCGGGAAGCCCCAAAGATCCTGCGCTTCAGTGGGCTTCCGGACGAAGAGTGCGAGCTGCGATCTTCCAAAACTGGCTTAAAACCGTAGAAGCATAATATCCAAGGTAGAAGTTCAGGGGTAAATCTCTTAAAGCAGTAGATAGTCACAGCCACAAGTAAACCCTCAATCCCCTTAAAAAACCCATGAGTACCGTATGCAAACACCCTAAGCCCCAAACTTCCTAAACCCCCTGAAAACCCTAAACCCCCAAACCCCAAACCCCAAATCCCGAACCAAAATCTGTGAACTCCAACCCCTAAGCTGTGTGACCTTTTGCCCTTTTTGTATAGGGGGTCTCCGAAAGTATGTAGAATAAAAGGGCTTGTAGGCTTATAGGAGTTGGGCCATGATTTTACTTACTTTTGGAGGTGTAGGTACTCTTGAGGGGGCTGGGGAACCGAGAATCCCTAAACCCTAAACCCTACCTGGGTTCTTGTTAGGGGATTTAGTTTATTAAGTTACCATAATAAGTAAACCATTTTATTTACTATAGATCCCCATTATGGTAGCTTGAATAAAATCCCTTAACAAGAGCCCAGCTACCGAAACCCTAAACCCGGAACCCTAAACCGGAAACCCTAAACCGGAAACCCGGAAGCATAAACCGGAAACCCTAAACCCGAAACCCTAAACCGTAATCCCTACTGGGGAACTTAGAATCTGGAGGTCAGTGGAAGGTCTTGCTCAGCACGGGCCGAGACAGCCCTGGCAAGGCCGAGCTCGTCTTGGGTTTTGTCTTGGGTTTAGGGTTTAGGGTTCAGGGGTTTAGGGGTTTAGGGTTTGGGGTTCAGGGTTTAGGGTTCAGGGTTTAGGGCTTTAGGGGTTTAGGGGTTTAGGGTTTGGGGTGTTGTCTTGGGTTTTAGGGTTTAGGGTTCAGGGTTCTTTGGGGTTTCCTTTAGGGCCTCCTTGTGTTTCTGAAGCTGTTTGTTTGTTTGTTGTGTGTGTGGGGTTTCTAGAGAGCCCAAACTCTCCCTGTTTCGGGGATATGCCTGAAATTAAACGGGCCTTCCTGTGATGAGTTTAGCCATCTTCTTTCAAGTAAGGGCTAGTTAAACCCCTAAACCCCAAAACCCTAAACCCCAAACCCCTAAACCCTAAACCGTTGGTTTCTGGGTTCCTTTGCGGGTTCCCTCTTGAGGTTGCTTTCACCGGGTTCCCGTAAGGGTTCCATACAGGTAGCATAGGTTTTGGGGTTTACAGCTCAGAGCTATTCTTTCGGGATTCCGTTGAGGGTCCGTTTAAGGCTTCCTTTGCGGCTCCTCTAAGGATTCTATGAAGGGAGTGTAGAGTTTAGGGCTTAGGGTTTGCTGAGGGCATCCTATGTCTTTTTAAGGGGTCCTGAGACTGAGATTTGGGTCTAGGATTTCGGGTTTGGGGTTTCGGATTCAAGGGGTGCAGGCTCTAGAGGTTTAGTTTAAGTAGGATTTAGGGTTTAGGGTTTAGGGTTAATTAAGGTGTAAGCATATCTCAGGATTTCGGAGGGGAGTGGCTGCTCAGGTTAATGATGCAGGCTCCTGACCAGTAACGCACCTTTAGCTCAAGCTCTTTCATTTCAGGATCCATGTTCAGAAACAGGAAGGTGGGATCATGGCCATTGATCATGTATATTGTATACATGGTGTTTATAAGGTCTGGGGGCGAGGGTTCGACCTAAAGGGTCATGACACTGAGTGACTCGGGTTGTAAAGAAGGTAGCTACACTCATAGAATCATAGTTATTGAATATATAGGTATAACACCAATTGAGGTGTCTATGGCCTTACTTACCAAGTCCAATGATCCTCCAAATATCCGAGGGGATTGTCGGGCTATATCGGCGTTTCGAACGGCCCCATAGGTTTGTACTCTACACCCTAAACCCCATTTTTTTTTGCCGTGGCTTTTCACGGTGTATAAACAGCCTGAGCCCCAAACCCGAAACTCGCCCTGAACCCTAAAACCGAAACCCCTAAACCTTAAACACAGGTAGAACCCTTATGGCAACACTTCGCCTAATTACCTATCTTATTTTTTGGGGGGTTCCTTGTTATAACAATAGTATAATCTACCCCACAACCCTATTCTACTTATTAATCATGGCCCCTACATTGCCCTTGCAAGATCCCTTTTAAGGGAACCTTCATAAACCCTACCTGGGTCCCCAAACCCTACGAAATAGTAGGTTATGACCCCTTAATTTTAGGGTCTAACCCTTAAAACGGTAGGTTTTTGGATACGCAGGTAAACCCTAAACCCCTGGGCCCTAAACCCTAAACCCCTAAACCCTGAACCCAGCAATCCTTTCAAAGGGAACCTGCCGAGGCTCGTGAGATCCACACCGCGGATCTCCGTGAGCTGATGTCCGCGCGAGGATTCCAGGCGGTGGTTTAGTAAGGTTTAGGGGTTTGGGCGTTTAGGGGTTTGGGGTTGAGGGTTGAGGGGTTTAAAGTTTAGGGTTTAGGGGGGTTTGTGGTTTAGGGGTTTGGGGTTTAAGGGTTTAGGGGTTTAGGGGTTTAGGGGTTTGGGCGTTTAGGGGTTTGGGGTTTAAGGTTTCAGGTTTTAGGGTTTAGGTGTTTGGGGTTTAGGGTTGGGGTTTAGGGGTCGTTTAAAGTTTAGGGGATTTTAGGGTTAGGGTTTAGGGGTTTGGGGTTTAGGGGTGGTTTAAAGTTTAAGGGGGTTTGGGATTTAGGGTGTTTGGGGTTTATGGTTACGGTTTAGGGTTTAGGGGTTTACGGTTTCGGGCTTGGGGGTTTAGGGTTTAGGGGTTTAGGGTTTAGGGGTTTACGGTGTAGGGGTTAGTGCTTTGGGTTTAGGGTTTAGGGTTTCGGGATAAGGGTGTTCGGGGTCGTGGTGATTTAGGGTGTGAGGCGTAAGCGCTCTTCAAGGGGGGTGGGTTTAGGGTATGGTGCAGGGGCTCTTCAAGGGCTTGATGGTTTAAGGTGTTCAGGTTGTAGTTTTCATGAAAAGTGGTTTTCTAGAGCTCTCTGAGGGTTCTATGAGTCTTCTACCAGGGGCTTTTCGGTATACAAGGTTTTGAGGATTGCGGAGTTTGGGGTTGCTGCTTTTAGGGTTTTTTGGGGTGTGGGGTGTTTGTGGCTTGGGCCTTGGGGATTATGTCGGGCTTAGTGGTTTGGGGACGTTTGTAGGGTTTAGGGTTTAGGGTTTATGTTTTTGTTTTGTTGGCGGCGGTGGTGGTGTAGGCTCAACGGTGGCTCTGACTACAGACTGCAGACTTGCCCCACTGCGCCTTGAAGGAACACCCGCTCCCCCGCCCCCACCACGAGGAGCATTGCTTGGGGGTCCGCAGGCATTGTATACTTGCACCACCAACAAAAACCCCAGTCTAATCTATAAAGGCCGCTGTGCTACCACCGTCTATGCTATCTAGTGGCATGGGTCAGTCTTTAGCCCAACGCTGAGACCCCAAACCCCAGCATCATCCCTCCCCTCCTTTCGGACACACAACCCTAAACCTGCGACCCCCGACACCCCTCCCCCCCCTCCCCCGCACTCCCATCCCCACATCAAAATTAAGATATCCTCGAGGGTCCACTAATACTACCATTATAGAGGTAAGCCCACAAAATTTCCTTATCATGGTTTGAAGGATTTAATTCCGTGGTAGTCGTAGCAGTCGTTGTCGTCGGAGTCGTCGTCGTCGTCGTCGTCGCGCTAACATCAGTATGAGTATTAGTATGGCATGAGTATGAGTGTGAGTACGAGCACGGGTATGAGTACATGAGGAAGAGAATTAGCAGTAGGGTTAGTATTAGTACCAATATTCGTCGCACTAGAGCTGGATTGGTACTGGTAGCACTGTTGGTCTTGGTATTAGTCGGTTCGAGATTCAGGGCCGGAAGAACCTCGGGGAGTTCGTAAATCCCAGGTTCTGGGTTTGTTGAAACCTTGAGCAGCTTAACCGCTAAACCGACGTGGTTTGAGTATGTAACAGATGCAGTTATCGACTCGAAGAGCTAGTCCAAAATACCCTCACGCTTTTATTCTGTTTCCGCAGGACCTATGGAAGGCCTACTTTACACCCCTCCGCCCTAAACCCTGAACCCAAAACCCATAAACTCAGAACCTTAATCTGTAGCAGGGACATGCGACAGTGTCTTTGATCCGCCAGGTGGTGAAACACTCGGAGTGCAGAGTGTCAACGTCTACGTGATGATGATTTTGGTTCAAGTGAAAGAGTTGGTCGAAGCTGTTTCTTCGATGCCAAGCCCACCAGTTTTACCGCCAAATGCCGACGTCTCCTCAAAAGGCCGCATTGTGTTTGACACCGGCTTCCTGGGCCGGGGCGGCTTGTTCCGAGGCCCAACGGTGAGCATGGTGCGCAGGCTCCTACTGACGGAGGGCTCGGCAATCCAGCACATTCCAGCATAGCCAAGTGTCCAGAAGGATGGCGAACCGTGTTTCCTCCCCGTCTCGGCTCAATGGAGTCCTGCCAAAGGGCTAATCACTAACATATGCATGCCTGCAGCGTGGAGCACGTGTGCCTAGGTAACTGCAAACTGCGGGAGTCAGGTGTTGTGTGAGCGTGGACTCATAGGCTTGACCGGGCTTGGTCCTGACCAGTTTCCGCAGGCACTTCGTCGTCGTCGTCGTCGTAGTAGTAGTAGTAGTAGTAGTGGTAGTGGTAGTGGTAGTGGTAGTGGTGGTAGTGGTAGTAGTAGTAGTAGTAGTAGTAGTAGTAGTATAATACTCGTCGTCGTCGTCGTCGTTATCGTAATGTTTTTGCTGCCTTTTGGTATGTCTAAAGCCAGATTTGCCCTAAAGCCTAAACCCTATAGGCCCTATAAGCCTTGAACCCTATAAATTAGAAACCCTATAAGCCCTAAAACCCTAAAAACCCTAAACTTTAAACCCTGTATACCTTAATCCCGGCAGGTGAAGACTCCAGAGGTGGCAGAGACGAGCCCGGTGAGGCTGGGTCTTCCTAAAAGAAATAGAAACCTAGTTAGGACTACCTGCAACCCCCAACCCTACAAGATAGTAGGTTATGACCCCTTAAATAGAGGGTCTAACCCTTAAAACGGTAGGCTTTTGGATTCACAGGTATTTGTTTCAGGGGTTTAGGGGTTTAGGGTTTCAGGGCTTCAGGGCTATGAAACCAACCTTTTCAGTGTACCCTGTTGTGGCTTCTCTATTAAATTTCTTTGTCGGGTTCAGGGAGGGCTGATCTAAGCGTCTAGAACGGTTTTGTTAAACGTCTTGTGGATCCGACAGCTTACCGTTTTAAGGGTTCTGCTTATAAACAGCTCCTTTAAGGGTTCCCTTCAGGGTGCTGCAGGGTTCTATAAGAGGGTTCCTCAAAGGTTTCTACCTTCATATATTGTTATGGAAGCAGGCCCCAAAAGCCCCACTCACCACGACAAAAAATGGTCTTTTTTGGGGACCCATCCTATAATGGTACCCTTGCATGGAGGGTTTAGGGTTTAGAGATCACCCCTAAACCCTAAGCCCTAAACCCTAAACTAAACCTAGCCCCGGAATCTTGCATAGCTCTTCTCAGGGTTTCCCGTTCGCGAGATGCTGGAGTCAAAAGCTCTTATCATCCAAGAGCTATGGCCCGGAGGTTGAGAGTTCTAGGGCTTCTAGGGTTTAGGGTTTAGGGTTCTAGGGTTCTAGGGTTCTAGCGTTCTGGGGTTCTAGGGTTTAGGGTTCTAGGGTTTAGAGTTTAGGGTTCTAGGGTTCTAGGGTTTAGGGTTCTAGGGTTTGGGTTTGAGGGTTAGTGCTTTGGTGGCTTTGGATTCTGCAACTTGCCCTGAACCCGAAGCCCTAGAAACCCTAAGCCCTGAACCCTAAGCCCTATAAACCCTGAACCCGGAGGCCTAAATCGCCGGCCCTCACCTACAGACCCCGAATCCTGGACTCCTAAGCCCGAAACGGTTTATATAGGGCTTACCCGGGGATCCACAAACCCTACCGCTTTTTAAGGTCTCCGTTAAGGGATCCTATGAGGGATCTATGGGGTTTATAGGGTTTAACCCTGGGGATGCAGGAGTCAAGCGCTTTAAGGGTTCTGCCCTCTAGTTAAGGAGTCGTAACCTACTATTTGGTAGGCTTTGGAGTCATAGGTAGGATGCCTATAGTCGCTATAGAGTCTTAAACCCCTAAGGGGTTACCATAAAGCCTTTAATATGCACAAAACCAACCCTGCTGAAACCTCTTCAAAAGCTCATCCGCGCATGGGTGCAAAAGAGCCGTAGAAGAGATGACGGTCTCCGACTCCCATGCTCAGGGCGAAAGCTCCAAGCCCGATCAGGCAGAGTCGGGTGTTCAGGGGAACAGGCTCGACAGCTTTGGAATTCGGCTTTTGGGTTTACTTGGGGATCCGAAACCTACTGTTTTAAGGGTTGGACCTTATATGATTAAGGGGTCATAACCGACCATTGTGTAGGGTTTGGGGTTACAGGTAGGGGTTCATGGCTGCATGTTGGACATGTGTCGAGTTTGTGGACTTTCCCCAGGGTTCATGTGGGTGTAGGCGCTTGTTTAAGGACTATCGGTCTTGGGAGGAAGGCTTAGGCTTTCGGCTTCAGGGTTTAGGGTGTAGGGCCCTTAGGAAATCTCGTCGCGGTTGTGTTGCCAGGGCTTGGAGGATTACGTGCTTTTGGGCTATTGGTATGATGACTCGGAAAGGGTCCATGTCCATTCTAGTCTATATACATTTTCGTTTTGCCTTGAATGCGTTCCTATGCAAATGCTTTGGTGCAAGCACGACATTACATGGACCTCCAAACTCCAATCCAGACCTAACTTATTTCCCCGCCTTAAGCTAGGTACCTGTTAAAACCCTAAACCCTAAACCCTGCACCCCAAACTCAAAGACAGAGTCCCTAACGAAAGGCGTATCTTGAGCAGTGGAAAAGTAAGCGAGTTCCATCTCTTGAGGTCCGTTAGGGATCCGGATACTTCTGCAATCTCTCAGGTCCATACCCTGACATGTACGCCTCAAAGCCTAATTAAGCCCCCAACAACCGCAACGCATCTAACCTACTAACCTACCGACTGACTGCCTGACTCACTCACTCACTCACTCACGAACTGACTGCGCTACTGCACCATGACGATGACAAGCACAAGTCATACTCGCACTACTCGTTCTGCTGCTGCCAATTTTAACTTTCGGATCTCGACAACGTGCTGCTACGATGGCCCGCTATTCCTGCTGGAATGCCGGCTGTATCGGGCAACGCGCTTAGGATGCTTTACTGAAGCGACGACCCTAAACTCCAAACCCTGAAAGCTCGCTGAACCTTGGAACCCTAAACCCTGATATACCATAAGCTCTGAAAGCACTGTACATCTATAGGAATTAGGATTAGGGGGACTTTCTCAATAAGGTCCCTTCAAAGAGTGCCATAAGTAGGGTCAAGAAGGGTCCCCTTTAAGGGGTCTCCCTAATACTCCCTAGGAGCCTTCAACCTGTATAGCACACTTGAAAAATCCTCAAATCCTGAACACCAAACTTACTAACCCTAAACCGCTTTATTAACGGAACCCAACCTGGCATGCATGATAAGACTCCTATCTAGAACCCTTAGACGAACCCTTAAGACGAACCCCTATAAACCCTACACCCTAAGCTTTGACCCGAAAAGCCCCGAGCGCAAGCATGAAAACTCTACCTGCCAGGCCTACCCTCGAGACGCAGGACGCCACGGCGTCAGGGATTCATAAGTTTGAGGTTTAGGGTTTTAGTGGGTTTTGTGTGGGTTTCATAAGGCTTTACAAGGGTTTTTGTTTTATGGGGTTTGTCGAGGGTTTTTTTCTTCGGTCTTATGTTGATAGGGGCTATTAGTTTAGGGCTTCAGGTAAGGATTAGGGTTAAGGGTTTAGGGCTTAGGGCTTCCTGTCAGGGCTTCCTTTACTACGAGTGTATGGTGTATGTACGGACGGAAAGAGCAACAAAACTTCCTGCATCCGTAGTAGAGAGTCGAAGTATACACTTTGTGACATTGATGTGCTTAGGGGTCTAGAAGGCTCTTTTGAGGGACTTAGAGAGTTTCATACCTTATTATGCGGAGGATTCTTCAGATCAGAATGGTCATTGATCTTTGTTAAGCCTCCACCATACAGCCTCAAGTCCACACTAAGTTAAATCAACTTCTTAGAAATCCTAAACCCTAAGCCCTAAACCCCAAACCCTAAGCCCTAAACCCCAAATCTATTGCATTTAAACAACCCAAATCCGAAAACCCTAAACCCTTAAACCCTAAGCCCTAAACCATAAACCCTGAACCGTGTTCGCTGTATAGAGTATTCAGGACCTTGCAGAGTTCCTGCACATCGTGAAGCGTGGTCCAGGCTCCCTTGGAGCTCTCTGGGGATTTGGGGTTTAATATAGGGGCTTGGGGTTTAGGGTTGAGGCTTTAGGGTTTAGGAGCCTAAATAATTACCAATACTATATTGGGGGTTCCTTATTATTGTTATACAGTATACTGGGCCCCAAGACCCCATTCTAGTTACTAAGGCCCGTATATTCGGATTTAGGGTTCTGTTTTGTCTTTGCCCGAGGCCGAGAAGAGTTCTCTAAGGCCCAAACGGTTGAGGTTTGGGGTTTACTGTTTCGGGATTTGGAGTTTTGGGCTCTGGGTTTTGGGCTCAGGATCTGGGTTTAGGGTTATGAGGTTATGGGTTCGGGGTTTGGGGTTCTGGGGTTATGGGTTCAGGAGTTGGATTTTAGGGTTTGGGGTTTATAGGGTTTAAGTGGGTTTAGCATACTTAGAGGGTGCTGAGGACTTAAAGCTCCAAATAAACCATTCCGGGGGGAGACCCTAAACCCCGAAACACTAAACCCTGAACCCTAAACCCTGAACCCTAAACCCTAAACCCTAAACCCTGAACCCTGAACCCTAAACCCCGAAACACTAAACCCTGACATCTCCCCACGGCCCAACCTGGGCCCTCCACCCCGAGCCCCCAAAACCCTCGGATTCCCTATCGGGTGATAGGGATCCAAATTCGAAGCCAAAATGTAGGGTTTGGGGGTTTAGGGTTTAAGTTTTAGGGGTTTAGGGTCTAAGGTTTGGGTTTAGTCTTTAACGGTGTGTTGCATGTCAACACGCGAGCTTCACTAATCTTCGTCTTGCAGCTAGATTGAACCTGGCCTCCCCTTGCAGGGAACCATTAAAATTACCCCTAAAGGAACCCCTAAAGGAACCCTGAAGGTTCCCCTAAAGGAGCCCTTAAAGGAGTTATTCCTCTGATGCCCAAGTTGCATGGTCTCACCGCAAGATGCCACCCTTCAGCTCCCGCCCCCCTAAGCCGAAGCCCCCAGAGCACCCTAAGCCCTAAAACCCCCAAAGCGAGATCCCTGAATCTCAAAACCCTAATCCACAAACCCTAAAGCCTAAACCGTAAACCCTAAAGCCTAAACCCTAATCCCCAAACCCCAAACCCTAAAGCCCCCAAAGCAAGATCCCCAAATCCCAAAGCGGGAAGTCAAAGCTGCAAGTCGGTTCCGAAAGCCATGCACGTTAAACCCTGATCCCTCGGGCTCCAGGTATACAACTAGTCTCTACTTTGGGGTTTTGGGGTTTAGGGTATCTACTTCGGGGTCTAGGGTTTAGGGGTTTAGGGTATCTACGTTTGGGTCTAGGGTTTAGGGTACCTACTCTGGGGTTTTAAAGTACCTACTTTGGGCTATTTGACGTCCCAGGGTATGTTCCAACCGCAAAATCCAGGGCTGACGGCTTAAGGTCGATAGAGTCTAGAGTTTGAACCCTGGAAAGACCCTAAATCGGGGTCCAAATGTGCTACTATTGCGGAACTAGGAGGGTTTAGGGTTAAGCGTCAGGTTACGGGTGCAAATGGACTAATCTGACAAGAAACGCACCCTGGTCTTGTTTTCTGACGTGGCCACCGCAAAGTCCAGCCATTTCATCTTGCAGAATGCTAAGTCAAGTTGTTACTATAATACTATAACCCTAAGGTCCATGTACCCAAATAATATATACATTGGCCCTAAAGTACTTATATAGGGACTACATTAAGGCCAAAGTATATACTATTTGGGTACATGGACCCTTAGGGTAAAACATGCTCTATACTAATTAATATATATATATATATTATATATACACACATACTAAGCTGTAGCCCCAAACCATACAAAATAGTAGGTGATGACCCCCTTAATTATAGGGTCTGACCCCCGAAAAAGGGTGTCGGATGCACAGGAAGATCCCCTTAAACCCCGAACTTAACGGCTCTTGTCATGCTCGGCGCGTGTGCACCGATTTTTTCCTTCGCTTCGGGTGCACGGTTCCGAAGGGTTCAGGGTTTAGGTTTTAGGGTAATGGGTGTAGGGTTTAGGGTTTGGGTTTTAGGATAATGGGGTTCTTACTACCTAACTATAGTAGTAACTTCCCCTAAACTTTCGCTAAAGTCTCGCTGAAACAAAATAGTATAGATGTGGACAGAATATTATGCATTTCAATGATTAATGAACGTATGAATGTCTTGGCCGCGGATCGTGGGGTTTGGAACCTTCTTGAAGCGTTGATGAGTCAACCGCAAAAATTGATTGTTCGAGGATCTTAGCAGACCATGGGACATGGTAAACGTAAGGTGGTACTGTAACTGCCTTAGTTGGGGTCATAAGTAGGTATAAATACAACTATTCCTGTCTTTATACTTATGCACTCAGTCTCATGATCCTTTAGGTGCAGAGGTCGGACGCTTAATGTTGAAAAGTCCAAACTCCATAGACCCCTTTTAAAATCTTACACAGCCGTTATAGAAACTTTTGCAAATGTAAGCCAGAGCCAAAAAAGCCCTTAGAAACCCCCTGGTTATTTGGTGGCGGGATATGGCCACAAGCCGTAACCATTGGCTTTGCTGGGTTCCTATTTTGGTGCATGAGTCTTCCGTTTGAATGAATATGTGTCTGAAACCCAAGCGCCTAATTCTTGGATACTTCGGATTCAGAACCATAGCTCGCTAGTGCAGAACCTTGCAAGCCTGACACGCTAGCCCTCCTGCCAAACCCTATGTAATTTCACACCAGCAAACCCAGAGCACCACTTCACTCTCATGCAGCTGGCACAACGACGGCAACACCGCGAGGACATGGACAGAATGGGAAAACACCAGGCAAAATCATCCCAGCAGCTCCTGTCCGTCATACAGCACCAAAAAACCATGGCGTCGGGGACGGCTGCTCCCATGACTCCGGCGCCTCCTTTTGGGTCGGCGGCGCCGGCAACGCCTGGACCAAGACCGAAGCCAACGGCGAAGGGCACAAGGTGCGTGAAATGCGAGGCGTGCACCGTTGGGCTCCCAGCTGGTGCCAGACTCATAAGCCCCAATGACTCAAACGTCCGGCATAAGCAGCCTGAGCGCGAAACCTTTGAACCCCGAGCTTTAAAATCTTTAAAAGCCTAAGCCCTAAACCCTAAGCCCTAAGCCCTAAACCCTAAACCCAAAGCCTTGGTGAAAACCTGGTCCTGGTAGAAACTCCATAGTTACTGTACAGCCTTCTTCTCCTGGAGCCTTTAAAAAACCAAAACCCTCCAAAACCCCAAAGCCCTAGCGGTCCTTATAATAGCTATTTAGGGTACTATATTAGGTAGGGTACTATATTTCAAAACCCAAATCCTCCAAAACCCTAAAGCCCTACCTGGGAATCCGAAACCCTATCGTTTTAAGGGGTTAGACCCTATGATTAAGGGGTCATAACCTACTATTTTGTAGGGTTTGGGGTTACAGGTAAAGCCCAAACCATGCTAAACCAATTCAGTCCTGAGGTTTAGGGTTTAGGGAAATGGCGCAGTCCGGCGCT
>CAJNJA010014721.1:0-12073 GCA_905231915.1 Symbiodinium necroappetens | reverse complement strand
CCACGGAAATCGACATGATGACTCGTAGAGTGGCCGCTTGACGCCAAATTTGAAGACTACGGCTTACTGGACCGTGTCATTTAGGAGCCCTAATTTCTAGAGTAGGATTTTGGGGTATCCTTGTGCATATACTTGCACTCAGGAATGTTGTCAAACTTTCCTAAACCCTAAACCCTAACCCCATAATTACTAATTTAGAGAACGGCCCAAATCCAGATAGGAGCCTCCCCAAGCGGACCCAAAAGTGAAGACCCAAACCACTAGGGCCAAGCACCGATGGTTGATGTTATAAATACTGCATCACCTATAATACGGAATATACCAGAACTCCCATAGTTTAGGGCCCTTAAGGAACCCTAAACCCTAAACCGTAATCCCTAATGCAGGATTTATCTCCTACACCCTAAACCCTAAACCTCACTACATCATCAACTCTACGAGTCATAGTAGACTCAGCTACAGAAGGGAGACCCGGAACCCAAGCACCTCACTGTGAGCTGCTTTGCCTCCTTAAACTCTTCGTCTAAATGTTTAGGGTTTAGGGTTTATTTAGGGTTTAGGGTTTTGGGTTTAGGGTTTATTGAGGGTTTAGGGGTTAAGGGTTTATTGAGGGTTTAGGGTTTATTGAGGGTTTAGGGTTAGGATTTATTGAGGGTTTAGGGTGTATGGCCTAGCAACCAGCCGAGCCAGCACATTGAACTGAACCAGCACGTCCCCAAACTAGCATGGCAATGGAACCCTATGACTAGAAGCTTGTATTGTAGAACCCCTATACCGGCAGGGTCGGGGAACTTAGTAGGTAGCTGTTTCACAGAGTTACAAGTATGATAACTCCAAAGAAGGTTCTAATGACTACTTGCTACAGTTGATGATATAAATCCTGCATCATTACCCATCAAAAGGAATACAAACCTTAATTTCCATATTTTTAGGGTCCTTTTAAGGGGTAATGCTACGGATTTAGATCATCAACAGTAGTCCTAAAGCCCTAAACCCTAAAACCCTAAACCCTAAACTAAAAACCCTAAAAACCCCTAAAACCCTAAAACCCTAAAATCCTAGTCTCGAAACCCTCCCAGTCGAGCCCAAGGGTGCGGCAAAGCAAGAAGTCCCTGGGGACCCTTCGGGGTTCTTGTTAAGGGATGTACTTTAAGCTGCCATAATAAGGAAACCCTATTATTTACTACAGATTCTGGGTTCTTGTTCAGGGATTTAGGGTTTAGTGTTGAGGGTTTAGGGTTTGGGATTTACCTTAAGCTACCATAATAAGGAAACCCTATTATTTACTGTAGATCCCTATTATGGTAACTTCAATTAAATTCCTTAACAAAAACCCAGGTCCCTAATAGTCGGTAAAGTTTAGTGTATGATAGTGGGTAGTTACGGGCGTGCTGGTAAGCCCTACGCCCAAAAAGCCCCACCAGGGTGAACACCCAGCACGATCTAGGGTTTAGGGTTTTGGGTTTTTTGGTGATCCCTAAACCCTAAACCCTAAGCCCTAAGCTCTAAACCCTAAACCCTAAATCCTAAACCCTAAACCCTGAACCCTAAACAGTAAACCCTAAACAGTAAACCCCAAGCCCCAAACCCTAAACCCTAAACCCTAAAACCACTGAGCCCGGAGCACGGCGCGACCTCCACCAGCGCCCGAAGTGCAGCCACGGTGGCCTTGACGGGAGCTCCCGAAGATTTCTCTTGTAACTATTTAGGGGTTAGGGCCGTTTAGGGTTTTGGGGTTTATTGTTTAGGCTTTAGGATTTAGGGCTCTGTGGTTCAGGGTTTAGCGTCTTGGAGTGCAGGGGTTTCATGGTCCAGGCTTTTGGCTTTTAAGTTCTGTCTTGTGAGGCTCGGAATTCTTCTAATCTAAGGTGCAACGGACTTTCCCTCGCTTAGAGTTTAGGGTTTAGGGTTTAGAGTTTAGGGTTTAGGGTTTAGGGTTTAGAGTTTAGGGTTTAGGGTTCAGCAGCTCCGGATCGAGCAGCCTTAAAGTACATTTAACATTTATGGTTTAGACATAACACCCACCCACCCCTGAATCCCACAACATTGGAAAATACAAAGTTCCGTTGTTAAGTTTCATTTGATTTTGAAAAATGTTTTGAGAGGTTTTGAGACCCGAAGCCCCCCCCCAATTCCTTCGTCGAATAATGCCGCTTCCTTCGTCGAATAGTGCCGGCTGGTTCGTCGAATAGTGCCGGTTCGTTCGTCGAATAGTGCCGCAGAACTATTCGACGAACCAGCCGGAACTGTTCGACGAACGAGCCGGCACTATTCGACGAAGGACATTAAGAATGGGGGTCAAGACCCCCTACGCTTAATCTCCTTCGCCGAATAGTGCCGAATCTGGTTTCGGAACTGTTCGACGAAGGAGGCGGCACTATTCGACGAAAAACGGCGTGCAAAAATAATGTCATAAAGACCCCCCGATCCTGATGCCTTCGTCGAATAGTGCCGAATGGTTCGTCGAATAGTGCCGCGGGAACTATTCGACGAAAAATCGGCACTGTTCGACGACTTTTCGGCACTATTCGACGAAGGCCATTAAGAATGGAAGCATGCGGAACTATTCGACGAACCAGCCGGAACTATTCGACGAAGGAGACTAAGCGTTCTGTTACATATGTAAGAGAGGGTTTAGGGTTTTAGGGTTTAGGGCTTAGGGTTTAATTTAGGGTTTAGGGTTTTAGCTTCGAGGGGTTGCTGGAATCTGATTCGATCAGAATTCATCCTGGTGCCCCTCAGGTTGAGCCTCCGGTTTAGGGCTCTAGGGTTTAGGGTTCGATGGTTTAGGGCTCTAGGGTTTAACGATTTAGGGTTTAGGGCCTTAGGGTTTAGGCCTCGTACCGACGGAGATGCAGAAGTTTTCGAAGCCATGATGCTTCCAGAGATTTTGGCGAACCAGCATGTAGGTAGTTCTCTAAACTAGGGTCCCCTTTAGGGGTCCTTTTTTTGTAAGGGTGCGGTGCTATATTGAGGGCCTAAACGGGGACCCTAATTTGAAGAACTACCCCCGTGAAAGATATCGCATATGCAACCTACTTCCCCAGCAAGCCGGGGAAACATAAGGTTAAACTTTCAGGTTACTGCTAAACTATAAGAACCCAAATAGTTTAAAGGTTGGGTATTGGGGAACTAAGATAGAAAAGAAACCACAATAAGGAACCCTAAACCCCTGAACCCTAAACCCCTAAAACCCTAAACCCTAAACCCTAATTGTAGCCAAGGCGCTCTCCACTGAGTCTCTGACGTCATCATTTCAGCATGATTTCAGGAAAGCCAAGTTTAAACAGAAAGACTGTCACGAATTCAACCCTTCACAGCCCCCCACGCAAGCATTTCTGCGCCACGGTGCCACTGCAGTTTAGAGAAACAGCTCCAGCTCAAAATTTCAGCCAGTCAGGCTCAGCATGTCAAGAAAGCATGTGCTGGCCAAGACGACAGTCAGGAGCCTATTCGGGGAGGGTTGGGTGGGACGCCATGGCGTGCCCGCCTTTGACACTATGTGGGACTTGATCCCACATCTGTGCTTCAGAATTTCAAAGTTGCACAGTTGATACTCACTTGCGCCCCCTCTCCCACAGGACTTCCGAGGGCCTGGATATCAGGGACCGCTATAGCTACAATATGGCTTCAACCCCTAATTAAACCCTAAACCCCTAAACCCTAAACCCTACGGACCCGGGAAGTTTTAAAGGTTAAAGGCTCAAAACTGCATGACCGGGGAGAGCTGAGCTTTTGGAGAGAGGCTGGCTTGCCGGCTCTGCCTGCGAGGATGCAGGGTCCAAGCTGTGAGGCTCAGGACTTTAGGGTTTAGGGTTTAGGGTTTAGAGTTTAGGGCTTGGGGTTTAGGGGCTTAGGGCTTTAGGGTTTTAGGGCTTGGGGGGCTTAGGGCTTTAGGGCTTTAGGGTTTTAGGGTTTAGGGTTTAGGGCTGGGGGCCTTAGGGTTTAGGGGTTTAGGGTTTAGGCTCTCTTTTTAGGGTCCACTCAACCCGAAACCCCAAACCCTGAGCCCTAAACCCTAACCCGTGAAGCCTAAGCCCAAAAAATCTTAAACTCTGAACCCTAAACCCTAAACTCTACACCGTGAACCCTCAGCTCTAAACTCTAAACCCCAAAGTGCTATGCCCCGACAACCTCAGAGAACCAAGAGCCTGTGGGTACTCCGCATCGATGCACTCCCCGATAAGGTCGATCGCCTGCTGGTCTTGGGTCTCTTCAGGGTTTGGGGTCTGGTGGTTTAGGGGTTTCGGGATTTAGGGGCGTAGGGTTTAGGGCTTTAGGGGCCTCTTCAGGGTTTGGGGTCTAGTGGTTTTAGGGGTTTCGGGGTTTAGGGGCTTAGGGGTTTGGGGTTTAGGGTTTAGAGGTTTAGGGGTTTATACAGCTTAGGGGTTTAGGGGTTTCGGGGTTTTAGGGTTTCCGTCTCTTCTGGTGGAATGCCTGAGCCCAACCACACGCCGCAGAATCTGTTTAGAATTTAGGGTTTAGGGTTCAGGGTTTTGAACCCCAAACCCTACTTGAAAGTTCATGGAGTGTGTTTTTTGAGTGCAACGGTTAGGGGCGCAGGCCATGTATTTTAGCGTTTTCACAAGTTCGCTACATTTGTTTTTATCTACAAATATGTTGTATTTAGGTTTTTCTATCTATCTATCTATCTATCTATCTATCTATCTATCTATCTATATCTATCTATGTGTATATATATATATCTGTTTATTTATTTACATGTTTATGCAAATAGTTTTATATGTCATGAGTTGTCTATTCATGTTGCATACATTTTTACATTCGTTCATGATTACTTATGTTCGCGTGATGATATGTTTGTCTTTACTTGCTTTTATATTTATTTGCATTTTTCCTACGTATCTATTTATCTGCTCACAAGTTTGCACTTATACGTTTCCGAAAATCTCCTAAACCCTAAACCCTAAACCCTAAGCGATCACGCAAGGAGGGCGATCCTCCACGTCGCCGTGCGAGACAAACTTGGTCAGGGCGCGGCAGGCAGCCTGGCGGTCTTCGGCTGCAGATGCATCATGACAAGTAGGCAGTAGAGCTCAAGGTTAGTACGGTTGGATTTACGGTTTTACTTAATGGGTAATTCAAGGTTACTAAGGTTGGATTTACGGTTTTACTTAATGGATAGTTCAAGGTTACTGAGGTTGGATTTACGGTTTTACTTCATGGATAAGTAGGGCAGATCTGGGCACCTGTTATCTTACATTGAGAACCTTACCCATAACCTGCTAGTAAGCAATCTGATTCTCTTATAGCTAAAAAAGATAATGGTGTTGTAGTATACCACAAAGCCCTATCCTGATGGTTGCGGCGCCCATAGTACGACCGGGACAGCCATCTCCGTGCCTGTTGGTTGCGGTTGGTGGCTTGCTAGGTTGCACCATTAAAATTTTAAAGCCTTCGGAATTTCTTTTCGATAAGGTCATCATAAGCACAGATAAGCAGAAACCCTAAACCCCAAACGTAAGATCCCAAAACCCTAAACCCAAGACCCGAAATCTAAGATCCCACAGGCCTACCTAGCTTCATGTTTGCTTTTTGGCCGCAAGCCGGCTTGCTCTTCGGGGCTTTTTTCTGATTTTAGGGCTTGTAGGCTTTTGTTTTTTTGTTGTTTAGAGTTTAGGGTTTAGGGTTCAACCTATACTTGCCAAGTGCTCTGATCCTTCCAGTATCGTTCAGTGTCAAAGGAAGGAAGTCCAAAACGTCGGAAGCACAATAAGATGGGTTGCCATAATCCTGTTAAAGGTGAGTGGGTGTATTCACCAGGTTTCGACAGTACACAGCTTCTGGTTTTTCAGAGCTATAATTAAAAAAAACAATCGGCAGAGGGGCACCGAGCAGGGCAAGTGGGGCTAGCGGCGTTCATTTCCCTCCCTTTCGGGTCCACCCTTGGTGTGGTCCTTGCCCAGAGAGCCCAATACTCCTCAAATTAAGGAATAGACCTTAAATCATAATATTGAGGCCCCTAGAATTTAAGGTCTAGTCCTTAATTGAGGGGTGTTGGGCTCTCTGGGAGCAGCTCCAAGCCCCCATAGACTTTGTGGGTGCACGGGTGCACCTAGGGACTCTTGTTTGCGAGGGTCGTCGCTGGGGAAACCGACAAGCGGAGCGCCCCCCCACAGAAAGCCCGAGAATCCCTAGAAACCCTAACTTAGGGTTTAGGGTTTAGGGTTTATGGTTTAGGGTTTAGTAAGCCCTGCCATGAAACTCGGTGGTTCTGCGCTTAGGATTTCGGGTTGAGGGTTCAATGGACTCAGTCAGCAAGTTATGCGTGGTAAAGACCAGGCAAGCAATGTAGGGGCCTTAATAATTAGAACAGGGTTTTGGGGGTTCCTTATTATATTTATAGTATGTTATACCCCAAACCCTGTTCTAATTACAGCTCTAATTATTAAGTCCCCTATATTACGTCAGTCATCAACTCTTAGTTCAGCCCTGGGTATTGGGCCAGGGATTTGAGAGGGCGAAAGCCTGCAAGTCCAAAACCAAGAACCTACACCCTAAGCCCCAAAACCCAAAACTCTCAGCAGCATCTATCTACCCAGTTATAGCGTTAAAGAAACTCGTCGAAATCCTATCGAACTCCGCACAAGCCCTCAACCCTACTGTTGATGATATAAATCGTGCATTACCTTAAGGACTCTAAACTATGGAATTTTATGGCATATTCCTTATTATGGGTAACGCAGGATTTCTATCATCAACCGTAGACCCTACAACCTCGCCCTAAACCCTAAACTCTAAACGCCTAAACCACTAAAACCCCTAAAACCCCTAAAACCCCTAAACCCCTAAAACCCCTAAAACCCCTAAACCCCTAAACCCCAAACACAACCAGCCCTACAGACCGAAAACCCTCCTCCCAAAGCCAGCCTCCTTCAAGTCTTCGCGTTGCGGCGGCGGCCGGAAATTTCGAAGCGCTTGGGTCAGGTAGGTCCACACCTCACCAGTTCAAATGGGGTTTCAGTGTCAGGGATTGAACGGTTTAGGCTGTAGGGGGTTTAGGGTTTAGGGTTTACGGGGTTTAGGGTTTAGCCTTTAGGGTTTAGGGTTTGGGTGTTTAGGGGTTTAGGGTTTAGGGTTTCGCTTTTGGGGTTGGGGGTTGCCCTTCTTGGTTAGCGGCTTTTGTGTATCGCATGCTCCACACTCAGCAGGGTTTAAGGGAAAGGCTTAGCTTCGGGCTCAAGCTAGCATCGTGTGTAGGTCGCGGAATGCAGAAAGACGTCGGGTGAGGTATGATCCCGATTAGCTACGACCTGACCTACTAAGTGGCGTGATTCCAAAACCATTTGTGAAACGCCTAAAACCCGTCTCTCTATCATCATTATCCTTACATACAAAGTCACTGGTCATCCAAATGCCAACGAGATAAGGAAAGGCTCATACTGTTGATGATATAAATCCTGCATTACCTTAAGGACCCTAAACTATGGGAATTATGGTATGTTCTTTACTATGGGTAACATTACCTTAAGGACCCTAAACTATGGTATATTCCTTATGATGGGTAATGCAGGATCTATATCATCAACAGTAAGACGTAGGACTCTGGGGCGCCACAAGTTTTGAAGCCACATCCTCAAGCAAAACTTAAAACTCCAGAATAGAGGGTTCTAGCATAGAGGCAGAAGCGGTTATTCTGGGGTTTTTGGGGCTTGTAGTGGTAATGAATAAACTGATTAATGCAATACTCATTTTTCAGATGCCTATATTGTTTCGTCAGGCTCCCGAGCTTTGCCCTAAACCCTAAACCCTCAACCCTAAACCCTAAACCCTCAACCCTAAACCCTCAACCCTAAACCCTCTTGATGACTCCAATGGAAGCCCGGAAAAGCGCAGCCTTGCGATTCTCCTGCGACGCGAGGCTTGGAAGAGCCTCTCAAGGGTGCAAAGGGGACAGAAAGATTAAGGGATTGAAGGGACCCCTAAACCCTAAACCCGGTCAACATTCCGAGAAAAAAGGCAAAAAGAAGGTGACACAAAGGGGCTCCCAAGTCGATAAAACAAAACCATGACACAAAAAACAGGGTTTAGGGTTTGGGGTTTAGGTGTATGGGGGTTTAGGGTTTAGGGTCAGGGTTCAGGGTTTAGGGTACTCCACGAATGGGCGAATGGATTCAGCTTCCGGGTTCACGGCTTTCGGCGTCAGAAGGAAAACAAGCTCATAGACGCTTGGTCCCGGACTAGCCTCGCTATAGTAAGGGTACCCTTTTTCCTACTAATCGGTTTTAGTAAGGGGGCCCTACAATAAAAAGGGCAAAAGGGTGCCACTCAGGGACCTAGGACGGGGTAGGATCTATGCCTTCGGCCTGGTGTTCTTGCTGCACCTATACCGACAATGCCTGCAAGAGAAACTTCCCCACTGTTCAGCTAAACTCAAGTCGGGCCAGGTTCCCCGCGCAGGACACCAAGGGGTGCGGCACACTACTTGGAGGGTGGGGGGGGTGGGGGGGGGTGGTGGGGGGGATTTAGTAAGTAGTTACTTCATCTAGCTATGTCATAGGTATCATAACCACGATTAGGACCCCTGTTAGGGTACCTATCGCTCTACTTATTACCTACTTACTAAGCCCTTGGAGCGCCAATCCCCTTGGTGTTTCATGCGTCTGGTTCCCTGCTTTCGACCGCACAGCTCATTCCACAGCGAGAGCCAAGAAATCTCTATGTGGAAACCTCGAGCCTCGTCAAAGGCATTGCACCATTTTCTGTCCTGCTTCGCACTGGCGTCGTACGGTTGATGATATACATCCTGCATTACCCATTACGAGGAATAGACTCACAATTCCCATAGTTTAGGGTCCTAAGCCTTAATGCTAAGGATTTATATCATCAACAGTAGCACTGCTTCGTCGAAGTCCTTCTCCTCGTTGCATTCTGACGCCCCTCTTGGCCGAAAACCACTCCTCGCCACTTCCGAGTCTCGAGGATCAGTGGACCTGTGGTTGATGATATAAATCCTGCATTTCCTTAAGGACCCTAAACTATGGGAATTATGGTCTATTCCGTTTTATGGGTGATGCAGGATTTACATCATCAAGCGTATGTTGAACATGCCTGCTGTTGTACCGAAGCGAATCGGCACGCAGAGGTCGCTGGGCCAAGCAACAACTGCTCCGATTTCAACCCTAGGTAGAGCCGCACTGAGAAAGGTACACTGCACTGAAACGCTGCACCCTTCAACCCGCACCGATACTGTGGATACTTTTCGCCAGCCTGCCTGCAGACAACCAGCAGAACCCTAAACCCTAGAACAAGAAGTTCAAGCCGAGTAGCAGTGAGACCACAGTCCTTCTCAAATTATAACGCTTAATTGTACACTCACCATCCACCCCAACTGAAAACCAACGCCCTTCCAACTTACCAAGACCGTCTATAGCGGTTGAATAACGGGTGATGGTTTAAGGGCTTCATGGCTTCAGCAGCACGTGCCGACCGCCCTTCTGCCTGGCTTGAGCCACGCATCCGCACGGACAGAACTTCTCAGCACGCTTAGCATCTTCAAGAGCTTACAACATGTGGGTAGTTCTCTAAATCAGGGTCCCTTATTAAGTCCCCAATATAATACGGCACCCTTATAGAAAAGGACCCTAAAAGGATCCTAATTTAGAAAACTACCCATGTGGCGGAGGCCTGACTGTCCGCAAGTTCAGGGTCTGCGTGGGTGGCTTCCGCAGTATAAACCCTAAAACCTCCAAACACAAACCTGGACACTACCCTCTAGGTTTAGGGTTTAGGGTTCAGGGTTTAGGGTAATCTAGACACCATTCATTGTGAAATAGTGCATAATCCTGATTGATAAAACAGCTTGAAGCCTTCATAGAGAAACTTTTAGACTAGAATAAAGAATACTGAATTACTGAAACCTCATCTAAAGCCAGTATTAAAACCACAAAACCCTTCTGCAACCCTCACAAACTAGTATCTAACCCAACTAGAAGAAAACAATACCAAGCATAGTAAAATCATAGCCCCAAATCCTGTTGCAATTCTCATGGGCCTGAATTTTCCGCTGAGCCCATGGTCCTCGAACCACCAGGAAAGGCCCTAAACCCTAAAAAAGCCTGAAACCCTAAAAACCCCCCCAAAAAATCCTAAAAACCCTACAAACCGTGTAAAGACCCGTGAAAGACCCTAAAAGCCCTAAAACCCCTAAGACCCCGAAGACCCTCAAGCTGAAAGCCCTTAAGCCCTAAAGCCCTAAGACCCCCCCCCCCCCGCCCAAAGACCCAAAAGGCCCCTACAGTAGGGCCCCAAGAAAGCACAGAATAGCAAAAATTAGGAGAGGGATATCCCATCTAAACCCCCCCTCCCCCTTATAGGGAATCCCAATAAGGTAGTGATATCCCAAAAAAAAAAGGCTTATGCTTATGTCCTTTCAGGGTCCCTACCTAAAAGCCTGACTTGGAGGTTCGCGGGACTGAGTAAATAAGGCTATAGGTACCTCAATTGGGGTTATAAGTGGTTGTAAGTATGGTTACCCTATTTATAACCCTAGCTACTACGGTTGATGATATAAATCCTGCATTACCCATACTAAGGGAATGTACCATATTTCGCATAGTGCTTAAGGTGATGCAGGATTTGTATCATCAACAATAAGTCCCGTGATCCTTTAAGTACATGCCCCGGATCGACTGACGCCTCGGCCACGGCAGCCCGCACAGAGGCCTCAGAGTCCAGCAATCGTCCCAGGACCTGCGTCGAAACCCTCAGGGTTTAGGGTTTAGGGGTTTAGGGGTTTAGGGGTTTAGGGGTTTAGGGTTTTAGGGGTTTAGGGGTTAGGGTAGTATACCTTGGACTCTAATTACCTACAGTTTTATGGGTTCTACATACTAATTAAGGGGTAATGGCTGCGAAACTGTAGGTAAAGAGAGTTACCTCAGGGTTTGGGGGTTTAGGGTTTAGGAGTTTAGGGGTTTAGGGGTTTAGGGGTTTTGGGGTTAGGGTTTAGGGGCTTAGGGTTTAGGGATTTAGGGTTTAGGGTTTAAGGTTCAGGGTAAACCCTGCCTGGATCCTGAAAAACCTATAGTAAGGAGCCCCTTTAAAAATAGGCAGGTTCTTTGGGGGTCCAGGTAAACCCTAAACCCTCAAACCCTAAACAAAAAGTTGGCAAACCCTAAGACCCTAAACCCTAACCTAAAGTTTGCCAACCCTAAACCCGAAGCTCCTAAGACCCTAAACCCAAAACCCGATGAACCCTATAAACCCTATAAACCTTATAAACCCTATAGACCCTATAAGCCCTATAAATCCTATAAGCCCTGAACCCGAAGCTCTCAACACCCAAAACCCTATAAACCCTATGAGCCCTAAAAACCCTATAAACCCTATAAACCCTATAAACCCTATGAACCCTACAAGCCCTATAAACCCTATAAACCCTATAAACCCTATAAATCCTATAAACCCTAACCGCTAAGCTCTCACCACACAAATATAGTTGGCTTAACGGCCCCTGGCTCCCGAGCTCCCTGGGGTCTCGGGGTCTTTGGGATTCGCGTTTAGGAATTAGGTTTAGGGTTCCGGGTTTAGGAATTACGGTGTGGGGCTGAGGATTCGATTTAAGGGCGAGCCGAAGTCCTAAGTGCCTGGCCCAAGCCCAAAGCCCCAAAAAGCGGCTGGGGACCACTTGGAACCCTAAACCCCTAAACCCCTACACCCCTAAACCCGAAACCCTAAAACCCTAAACCCCTAAATCCGAACATCCTGTCTCCGCTGGCCAGCAGAATGGGAGGAAGCTGGGGCTTTTTTTTCGTTTGCGGTTCGGGATCTCAGGCGGCTTTGGCGCGAAGGGTTTAAGCCCTCGTGAGCTTGTGCTTCTGGTCCTCGGAGAATTTGAGCTTGAGATGTCGGACGTACTCGCTGTTTTGCACTGTCTGGAATGGGCACGGTGCCGCCTTGGATGTTGGCCGCGTCAAAGCGCTCGCGGAATCCGTAGAAGATCCCCTAAATCCTAAACCCTAAAACCCCTAAACCATAAGCCCTAAACCCTCAACCCCCATAAACCCTATTAAACCCTATAAACCCTATAAACCCTATAAGCCCTATTAAACCC